>ML284200.1:336-82435 GCA_005239495.1 Nicotiana undulata
ACTTTCATCAAAATAATATTGACTGAACTGCCTGGATCAATCAACACCCTTTTAACGTTAGTGTCATGAATGAGTAAAGATATTACCAGCGCGTCATTGTGTGGAAGTATCAATCCACCAAAGTCTGCATCATCAAAAGATATTTGTTCTTCTCTCATTTCTTCTCGAACCCGCTTTCCGTGTGTGTTCGTGGCTTTTGAGGTTAGCTGGCAGATTATACCGTTTACCTCTTCTCCTCCATGTATGACGTTAACAGTCCGTTTTCGGGAGGGTGGTTTTGGTGGCTCCTGCCTATTCTTCATATATGCCTGTTTACCTTTATCACTAAACAAGTTTGTTAAATAACCCTGCTTTAATAGGTGTTCAACTTCACCTTTTAAATATCTTCAATCTGTTGTTCTATGGCCGTGATCATTGTGGAATTCACACCATTGATCGAGGTTCCTCCTATTAGGATTAGAACGTATTTCTTTCGGCCATTTAACTTTGTCTCCCATACTTCTTAGTATTGAGACGAGCTCAGTGCTGCTTATATTAAAGTTATGGTGTCCAATTCGGGTAATATCCCGGAATTGTTCATCTTGATCTCTCTTAGATCTAGATGAGAATGAGTTTGTATCTCTTCCCGAAGGTTTTGTGTTTCGAACCTGGGACGTAGGTCACGTCTCGAGACTCCTAAGTAAGGATCATACCTGTGTTTACCTGACTTTTTCTCTGATTCTAGGCGTCTTGTTCTGTGATATTCTTCATCTTTTGATCGTGTAATTATATCCTCTTCAATCCTTAGTTTAGTATTGTACCTGTTGTAGACATCATTCCATGCCGTGGCTGGAAATTCTCTTAGACTCTCTTTGAGTCATCTCATGGCTTCTGAACGTTTCTGGTTAAAGTTGCTTGTGAATGCCATGGCTCCCCAGTTGTCAGGCCCCCTTGGTAATTGCATTCTTTCCCTTTAAACCTGTCTACAAACTCACAGAGCAATTCCTTGTCTCCTTGCTTTATCTTGAATATATCTTCCATTCGTTTTTCAACTTTTTGTGCAACAGAATGTGCTTTTATAAACGAATCTGCAAGTTCAGCAAAAGAATTTATAGAGTTTTCAGGGAGAAGAGAATACCAGGTTAAGGCTCCTTTCGTGAGTGTTTCTCCGAATTTTTTGACAAGGACTGATTCTATTTCCTCTTTTGTTAAATCATTGCCTTTTACTCCGGTGGTGAAAGCAGTCACGTGATCACGTGGGTCGGTTGTTCCATCGTATCTGGGGACATCAGGCATTCTAAACTTCTTGGGTATAAGTAATGGGGCTGCACTTGGCTTCCAAGGTTGTTGAGAATACCTATCTACATCAATTCCTTTGATAATAGGCGGAACACCAGGGATTTTCTCGATGCGATCGTTTTGTTCTTTCATATGCTTCTGCATGGTTAATAATAAATTCTGTAATTCTGAATTACTAGTCGTACCTGGTCTTGTTTAAGGAAGTGTATTGAGAGTTTCATCCCTGATTGAATTTGTTAACCCGGCTTGCAAATCTTCTACTAGAATTGTACTATTCGAAGGCAGTGTTGGTGGTATTGGAGGTACTTGTGGTAATCCTCTTGCAAATTCTCGTAAAGCCTGCCCCACGTATTCAGCAATCATTTGCCTTATTTGATCTGATTCCACCAGTTGTTCTTTATTGTTACGATTGTCAGCTCTTTCAGGAGATGGTTCTCTCGAAGCTTGTGGAGTTCCTCGAGGAGGAGTTGAAACTGGGTTTCACTTGTTTGCTGGTTGTTATCGTCATTATTGCTGATGATGTTGTTGTTGAAATTTTACATGATTTTAAGGATATCGATTGGTAGCGGAAATGATGATTATCAGATTCCCGGTAACGGAACCAATTTGTTTAACCAAAAAATAAGATCTTTTGACTAAAGCTTAATTTAGGATAAACTCGGGTTACTGATAATCGAATTAATAAAATAAAGGACAAAGTAACAATAATTTCGAGAGCAAAGAATAAAATGGCTTAATATCCGAGAAATCAGATGATCTTGTTTGTTACATTTTTATCCCTTTTATAGGGATATTCTCCTAGTACAATGTTTGTATTTCTGTCATGATAGCCTATTTAATGATTAATTATTACATTAATGAGGCGTTACAATGGTGAATAGTAACTGTTATTTTAAGAGTTACATAACGTACAAGACATTGATTGCTGATCTTCGAATCGGCCCATTATTGCGTCCGGATTCATTGTGACCGTGTCTCTTCTTCTTTGATGATCTTTCCGTGGCTAATTCCTTGCATTGACCGTACCTTTTTATCCCGTGTCTACGTGTAATGTTTTATTTGGTCCACCTGGTTGGCTGAGTCATCCAAAATTTGTACACGTATGAGGTTATATTTTTTACCAATACAGATACTAGTAAAGGTTAAATTTTGAAAAACAAAAAAAAACACGATATGTACCTTTAAATATGAATGCACAATATCATTCATCCATGTAAGGGAGCTATGACTTTCTAGCTTCGACTTTTCGACCGGGCCAATCAAGGGCTTTAGCCCTTCGTCAGCTTGGCCTTATTTTTTCAAAAGGTTACCTTCAACAGGAACCCCGGTAGTAACTTGTTTCATCACCCTACTACTAGAAGAGCCAACTTCAACATGAGAAGGTATGGTACTAGGCGCGGAGGAAGAAGTCAAGAGAGTCACAGTCGGAGCAGTCGAAACGGAAATAGGTACGGGCAATTGAGGTTCGATTGGAGCAGATGCGGGAAAAATGGCAAGAGGCGCTTCCTCGATAATTAAGCCAATATTTTATTCATTAAACCCTCGTGAGAAGCTGTTCAGTTGAATCATGGGTTGCAGCAGGCGTTTCTTCATCAGAACTCACTTAAGTGGAACTGTCAGGCTCAGGCACGGGAACAGAACTAGGAAGGGGAGTAGATTCATCATCAGAAACAACTCGTCTCCTTGCTCGTGGCTTTCGAACCAACGAGCCTTCCTTATGTTCTTCTTCATCTTCAGAGTTCTATGGCCTGTCAGCCTTTCTTTTTTATGAAGAACCTAAGATTATTTCCTGAGCCGTTGATAAGGAGAGCCTTGAAGCAGTAATTAAAGCACCAGTAACACCACGAACAGGAAACCCTAATAAATAAAAGGGTCAATAAGTTCCGAGGAAAATATGAAGGTAAGGAAAAGGTGAAGAAGAAGCATACCATGGGTTTTTACTTTCCATCCAAATCTATTTGAAAGTTACTTCCAATACCTTTCCTCCATCGGAGCCATTGTTAATAATTTTTCTACCTAACCACAAAAACTAGGAATCTCCTCAACGGTTCCCATGGTTGCTGAAAAAGAAAAAGCAAAACAGTTACGAGAACGTGTTTTCTTCACGAAATGAAGAGAAATAAAAAGACAACTTACGTGCAAAGTTTCACTTCTCAGGGAAGGGAATATTCTCTTCACCTACTAATCCACTAATAGGGGCAGCAACAAATCTAGCATACCATCCACGATCTTTATCATCCTCAGGGCTGACCAAAACTCTTTTACTCCTTACCACAAGAGTAAATATTCCATGACGGAACAATTTAGGAGAGTAGAGATGGATCAAATGGTAGAAGGTGAAAGGTAGAGAAGCCAAATTTTCCAAGTACCTAAGTCATGCCACAACCCTCCAAATAATAGGAGCGATTTGTCCCAAACATACATTGAAGAAACAGCAAAGCTCGATAACGGCTGGATCGATGGGCGGCCTAAAACCTAGCATGAAGGGATATGTATACACGAAATAAAAACCAACTTTATAAGCGGTAATCCTTTGATTTTCACTATGGACAAAAATTGGGAAGTCAAATTTCTAGTAACAATCTCTGCGCACAATAGAAATTAAACCCTCAGTGATTTGAGAAGGGTAAATATCAGTGCGGTCATGAGATGTCATGGAAGTGACCTGGTTTTTAATTGCCTCACTATCATTAACAAAGAAAAGTTCAGCGGGTATGATCTCGTCCACTGTAGGTTCATGAAGTGGTTCATTAGATTCTCTACTCCTGCAGAAGATCTATGCGACGATGAAGCCCTAGTCCTAGAAGATGATGGAGGGGTAATAGATGAGTAATTTTAAGTTGAGAAGAGGATCCTCGAACAGACATTGATCCTAAAATTCTTAGTCTGCCACCTCTCCTACTCCGAACCGGAGCAGAAGGGGGAAGTTCATCTACAATTACAACCTTGCGGGGATCAGGATTTGAGGAAGAAATAATTGATTGAAAAAGAAATTTGACTAAGTTATGAAAGAAGAAGGAAGTTTTTCCTGGAAGCAAGGGAAAAGAGTGTATTTATATGCAGAAGCAACCGTCAACTAAGGCAAGTAATGATGAGAATGTCATTATGAAAACTGTCACTTCGTGACTGATGCATCCGTGAGAAAAGCCCTAAAACTCCCTGAAGAATTGTAGAACCAATTAGAGGTTGCCGCGTGGCACATGCATTAAATGGAAGTGACAAGCGACGTATTGGTTCAGAAGAAGCTTCAATGGTACGAATGAAACGACGACAAAAAGTTCCCGCCTTAAATGAAGATCCACTTCCCAAATATTCAATTGCTGAATAATTGGAAGTGGGGGGACTATCTGTATTAGTAAAAATAAATATTACACATGGAATTAATCAAGTGGTTGACATGGCAAGTCACGTGGATCAATGGAGGAACGACAACTGGAGGAATACTTAGAAAGAGATACGAAGCAAGTAGATACGAGCTAAACACCCACGAGATAACTAGAAACGGCGCTCGAGTCTATTCAAAGAGTTGAAGAGACACGGTCAAGATGAACCAGGACAGAAAAGAGGACAGATTCATAGATCTTCAATTAATGAGTTCAAACGTTACAGAATCTTCACGAAATAGTTACGATTACCTATTATAACGTTTCATTAATGATATAAATGTTCATTATGACTCAATCATAAAGAGGAGTAGGCGTTGTACTTGAAGATCCCTATAAAAGGAAAAGAAATGTTATTTGTATGGGACATTCTGATCATTATTGGAATATATTCTACATTCTTGTGCTTTCTATTAATTACTTTATTATTTTCTGCTCTAATTTCCTTTATTGTTTCCGAGAGAATATTGGATTACTTGATTATCAGTAGCCCGTGTACTTCTTAAAATAAGCTTTGGCTGAGAATTCAATTCTTTGGTTAAACAATATTCACATATAACAACTAAGACTGTATACTTGATAAACCGTTGATATAGTCCAAATGTCTTGATTTCATTTCTTGTAAATTCAAATCAAAGTTAATTCTCACAAATGAAAGACTCTTTCACCTGATTTTAGCTCTACTTACAAGTTATCCTTTAATAAACTCATACTTGAAGTAAAACTAATTAGAAATTTATACAAACACAAAGAGTTTTAACAGAAAAGTCGTTTCGCCCCAACTCATTTTTGGAGTCAAATAAAGACAAAAAAGATATGTGAGTAATCTAGTATGACCAAACACTTTACGAAGGCATGGAATGTCTATGTTAGATTATGCAGTCGAAATTAGAAATGAAATTTTGTGAATTTTCTCCCATCTGAAAGATCATTTCGACATTTTCAAAGATAATCGAGGTTTCAATATTACATGTCATCTCTTGCGATTCATCCATTTGGAAAGCTAAAAAGAAACGGAATTAAGTAGCATTTATGCATACGTGAAATGCAAAAGAATACTCTATTGCCGGGTACGAACTCTTCTATAAGTCCAATCATGGGGGAGTCGGCAAGAAATATTATATGCTTTTTATTATATTTATAGCTAATAATGGTGGAATTTTAGGTTTTCATAATGCATCAGATAATAACACGTGGCGTATCCTGACTACTGGCCTAAAGAAAAATCTCATTGTTATTTACTAGTATTCATTTCCGCACGTTGCGCGGTATATTAGATATAACTTTTTATAAAAAAGTTATTACTTAAAGAAGACGACACACACAAAGAAATATGCATATGATATTATTTTATGAACATGTAAATACACTAGATATTCACACATTCAAGTCTATCCCAAATTCTACTATTTTTTCTTGAATTACAATTTTATTATTTAAGTAGTTGAGAAATTAAAATAAATTCAGGATAAAGCTTTTATTTAAAATCTTTATAATTATTTATCATCTTTTTATTTTTTTCATGAAATAGTAGATTATAATATTATATAAACTCGTCAACTAATAAATATTGGTGCAACAATACGAAAATATATCAATAATAATATAATTAATAGGTTGAAAAGTTGCCCGATAGTCCATCTTATGTTTTAGAACTTAATTCTTCTCTATGAAGCCTTAAACATCTCATTGTAGTCTTTCTCGATTTGCGTGCGCAGTCCAAGCGTCTTTTCGAAAAGCTTTTATATTAAAAAACTGAGAAAATATGTAAATATTGCCTTAAAATTCAATTGAGTTGACTTCGGTCAACGTTTTGAGCAAACATGCCCGAATTTGTATTTTGACGGTCCCGGTGGGTCCATATCGTGATTTGGGACTTGGGGGTATGCTCGTAATCGAATTTGGAAGTCCCTAGCCCGAGTTATCACACTTTGTTGAAATTTAAAAGTTAAAGGCTTAATGATTTTGAAATGTTAGTGTCACGACCCAAAATCCATTAAAGGCCGTGATGGCGCCAGACACCACTATCAGACATGCCAACACTAAATACTTAATTTGGTTCTCATTTTAATATTTTTGAAATCATACTTTCCTCTTTGTAAATAGTAAAAGATGAAATTTACAGAGTAAATAATAATATTTTTAACAATTTTAATACATGACAACCCGAAATCACCCCAAAACCCGGTGTCTCGTGTGCATGAGCGTAAACTAAGAATGTAAAATAAAATACACCATCTATCCGGAATACAAATAATATGAAGGAGACCCTACTGTCTATGGATCGTATTATGGGGTGCAACTCACCTAAGTCCCTGCATGCATACACGCCTCTGCTTTCACAAGGTCGCTAAACATAAATGCACATGCACAAAAATGTGCAACAAGTGTAGTATGAGTACGTAAGTCAACGCGTACCTAGTAAGTATCTCGTCTAACCTCGAAAAAGTAGTGACGAGGGATCGACTCCGACACTCACTATGGGCTATCAATAAATTGCCGATATTATAATTAAACATGAATTATATAAAACATCGGGAGGCTCAATGATCAATAAGTAAGTAAACATTTCCTTTATTATTTAGAAAATCTCCATCCCTGATTTCGTCATTTAACGATTTATATCGCAAGCCAATGAAGCAATAACAAATATTATTAATTTCAAAGATTTATCATGCGCAAACAATGTCGAGGTCGTACGACCCGTTCCAACATAAATATTTAAATTGTGCACTGGAAAGGGTCGAACGACACAAACCATAAATGCATATATCTGCTACCGAGGCGTTCGGCCCGCTCAACAAAAAGAAAACACATTTAAAACAACCAATTCAAGATTTCATTAGGGGCAATTATTCAAGGAAATACCAATTCTCATTAACGGTCAAAACATGAAGTTTACCATTTTATAATTTTTTTAATCAAGTTTCAATATGATTTAAGCAATTAAATTAATAAGTAGGTTGCAACATCGTAAGTATAACATGATCTGGATCCTAGACTACCGAAAAATAAGCATAATATATAGTAGCTATGCACGGACTCTCGTCACCTCGTGCGTGCGTAGCCCCCACAAATAATAGCACATATTAACTTAATTCACCTGTGGGGTTAATTCTCTCTTACAAGAGACTTACCTCGCTCCGAAGTCCCAAAACCGGCTCCAGCACCTTTCTAGCAACTTGAATCGATGCATATCGCCCCAAAACTAGTCAATAAATGTGCAAATCCATAAATATATACTCTAATACTCACAACAAATCAATTTAGACAAATTCCCAACTCCGCTCGAGAAGTCGACACAATCACCCTCGGGCCCACGTGCCCGAATTCTGAAATTTTTGAAGATGAACTTTACCCAAAACACCACGAACTCAAATCTATAATTTATTCCAAATTCCATGTCCAATTTCGTGGTCAAAATCCAAAAAATACCAATTTCTAGGGTTTTCTTCAAAATCCCAAATTTCTACAAATTTTCATGCCTAAATCCATGTATAAACCTTGTATATAACTCACATCACTTACCTCATGCTTAATGATGAAAATGGCACTCCAAAATTGCTCCAAAATCGGCTCCCATGGAAGAAGTGAAGTGTAAATGAGTCAAATCCCCGATTTAAAAAGAACATTGTCCTGGCGACCCTTCATCGCGAGCGCGGCACCTCCCTCGCGTTCACGAAGCTTAGGAACCTCATGCCCAGAAATCCTTCTTCACGAACGCGGGACTCCCTTCGTGTTCGCGAAGCACAATCTGCCCCAGCCCCCACTTCATCTATGTGAACGCTAGACAGGGCACGCAAATGCGAAGCTTTACCAGCTAGCCCTTCACGAACGCGTTTGCCCACTCGCGAACGCGTAGAACAAAATGCCCCAGACCAACTTCCTTCTTCGTGAACGCGGGACTCCCTTCTTCGTGAAGGACAACTCCAGCACCAGTAACAGCAGTTCCAAAACAACCCGAAATGATCTAAATCCATCCCGAAACACACTTGAGGCCCCCGGACCCCAACCAATCTCACAAACCAGTCCTATACCATAACACGGACCCGCCCGAGGCCTCGAATCATATCAAACAACATCAAAATCATGGATCGCACCCCAATTCAAGCTTAGCAAACTTTAGAACTTCAAACTTCTACATTCAATGTCGAAACCCATCAAATCACGTCCGATTGATCTCAAATTTGCACACAAGTCACATTCGACATTACGGGCTTACTCCAACTTCTGGAATCAGAATTTGACCCAGATATCAAAAAGTCCCGATCAAACTTCTCAAAACCTTTAAATTTCTAACTTTCGCCAAATGATCCCAAAATAACCTACGGACCTCCGAATCCACTTTTGGACGCTCCCTATACTAGAATTACCATACGGAGTTATTCCTAGACTCAGAATCCCAAACGGACATCGATAGCATTGAAATACACCTCAACCCAAATTTATGAAATTATTCCACAATAGGCGCTGAAATGCTCCTGGGTCATCCAAAACCCGATCCGAACATACGTCCAAATCCAAAATCATCATACGAACCTGTTGGAACCTTCAAATCCCGATTCCGATGTCGTTTACTCAAAAATCACACCTTAGTCAATTCCTTCAACTTAAGGCTCGAAATTAGAGTTTTCTTTCCAAATCAACTCCGAACTTCCCAAAATTTAATTCCGACCACGTGTAAAAGTCATAATACCTGAAGTGAAGCTGCTCATGGCCTCCAACCGTCGAGCGACGCGCTAGAGCTCAAAATGACTGGCCGGGTCGTTACAGTTTGACCAAGGTTTGACTTTTTGATATCGGGACTGTATTTTGGTTTCGAAACCCATATAGGTCCAATACTATATTTATGACTTGTTTGTCAAATTTGGTGAGAAAAAGAGTTAGTTTGACGTGATTCGGATGCCCGGTTGTAAATATAGAATTTTCAAAGTTTTCTTGAAAATTTCATTTGATTTGGTGTTCAATTTGTAGTTCCAGATGTTATTTTGACGATTTGATCGCGCGAGAAAGTTAGTATGATATTTTTAGACTTGTGTGCATAGTTAGTCTAGAGGCCCGAGGGCTCGGGTGAGTTTCAGATAGGCTACGGAGTGAAATTGGACTTAGACATATTGCCGGTGTTATAGTTGTGGTGCAGGCCTCTGATCTCGGATCTGCGAGATCAGGCATCGCATTTGCAACCTCTGATGGGTTCGCATTTGCGAGCTACACATCGCATTTGCGAAGAGTAGCTGGGCCACATGATGTTCGCATTTGCAAAATATATTTCGCATTTGCGAAGTGGGACATGAGGGGGCAGTGATCGCATTTGCGGAGGGTCAGTGTTCGCATTTGCGAATATTTCATTGCAAATGCGATGAATTCAGAGGTGTGAGGGTCTTCGCAATTCGATGGGTTCTTCGCATTTGCGGGCGCGTTTCAGAACCCCAGGTCGCAAATGCGACATCTGCAACTGATCAAATAAAACCTTAGAGGCAATTTTTCAAAGAACCTTTCTTCCCAAAATCATTGGCAAGTGATTCTAAACTAGTTTCTTTCAATCTTTCACTACATTTCCTAAGATTCCAACCTAAAATCTTGTGTTTTCACGATGAAATTAGGGGTTTTGGTAGAATTAAGGATTTTTGTAAATTGGGGATTTAGACCTCAAATTGAGGTTGAATTCCAAAACAAATTATATAACCGGGCTCCGGAGTGAATGTGTAATCGAGTTTTGGTCCGAACTTGGGGATTGGACCAAGCGGGATCGGGGGTTGACTTTTGTTGACTTTTTTAATAATGGCCAAAATTGAATCATTTACAATCATGGGTAGTTCCTAAGGCTTAATTTGAATCGTTTGGTTGGTAATTTGCTAGATTCTATTGGTTCGAAGGCTTGTTTGAAAGGAAAAGCTGTGATTGAGATTTGAGTGAACCTTTTGGAGCGAGGTAAGTGTCGTGGTTAACCTTGAATTGAAGCATTAGGACTTGTTTGTCTATTTGCTACATGTTTAGATGTTGGATACAACGTATATGTGAGGTGAAGAGTGCTTATGCATTGTTGTCGGGTTTTAGCATGCGGGTGAGACTTGTTCCTTGTAGTTTATTGCTTACTTTGATCTTGTTATCCAGGCTTAGACTAGTTACTTGCTAAATTGATAGTTCTTATCGTGTTTATGAGCTTTTGTGATAATCGAGCATTCATTTCCAAGTTGAGATTGGTATTGCGGAACCGTTGTTGAAGTAAGGCTTGTTCTTGTTGATCCTATCTCCCTGTTATTACTTGTTCATTGTTATGTGGTAAGAGAGAATGTTAAAGCACGAAGGGTGATGCCGTGCAGTATCATTGTTTCATTGTGAGGTTGAGTGTAATGCACGAAGGATGATGTCGTGCCATATTGTGAGTATTAATGCATGAAGGGTGATGTTGTGCCATGTTATGAGAGTTAATGCACGAACGGTGATGTTGTGCCGTATCTATTGATCTATATTGTGAGGATGAGAGTAAAAGCACGAAGGGTGATGTCGTGCAGTATCTTTGTTTCACTATGAGGTTGAGAGTAAAAGCACGAAGGGTGATGACGTGCACTTTTCTTTATTTTATAAAAAAATTTCACTAGTTAAAGACATATTGACTGTTCTGTTCATCATTCCTGCTGTAATTCTCATATCTTGTATCCCCTTAGCATGTACTCTTCCCAATAGTACTTGTTTAGCTGTTACTTGTTGTTATTTGGTACATGCACTGTTATCTGCACATGTTTATTATGTGGGTGGTCGTAGCCTCGTCACTACTTTGTTGAGGTTAGACTCGATACTTACGAGTACATGGGGTTGATTGTACTCATACTACACTTTGCACTTCTTGTGCAGATTTTGGTACTGGCCCTAGCTGATCGTAAGGCTAATAGCTGGACTTGCTTGTCGGAGACCCAAGATAGATATGCTGGCGTCTGCAAACCCTGGAGTCCCTTCCTAGTTTCTTTATTTTACTGTTTTCTTTCTTTCAGAATAATTGTATTTTCTTTCAGACTCTATTTGAAGTAAAATCTTAGAAGCTCGTGAATTGTGACTCCAGATCCGGATTGTATCAGATGTTATGGGCTTTATGTTATTTCGCAAAGATTTTAGTTTTAGCTTCTGTTTAGCTTAATTGTTTCTGTTATTGAAATTGACTAAAGTTGGCATTAAGAATCCTCTAACGTTGGCTTGCCTAGCAAGTAAAATGATAAGCGCCATCACAGTCTCGAACATGGAAATTTCGAGTCGTGACCCTTTGGAAAACATTTTGGCCGACCAAGAAACCTTGACATGGTGCACAATTTTATTTGTATATTATTCATAACATTGTCACTATTTGTGAAATGCTTAAATCTACTAGATAGTTGAATCAAATAGAAATTTTGAGAATAATAGATTCTTAAAATTAAGAAGATGTTGATGATGGAGGTAAGAGCAGTAGTTCTTTCTTCTTTTGTTTTTTTTGGGAAGAGTAGGTTTTGGGGTTAGGTGTTTTTTAGGAATAAAGTTAATTACTTCTCTCTTAAAATTTAAATGTTAAATTAATTATTTTTTAGGCATTTTACTGCTCAGATAATTTTGCAGATTTTCATGTTGATAGTTACAAAATTACATCCAACTTTCATATAACGTCGCACAAAAATCATAAAATAAAATAAAAAATCAACGTCTAATATATTTAGAAATGCCACATTTCACAATCATATAGCTAACCATACTAATTTTAGACTAACTAACTTTATTACATTACTTACTTATCTTATTCTAATATTGTCAATTGTTTTAAGCAATGCCAAATAACTTATTATTAGATTGTCAGTTGGCTTAATGCGGATACTTGGAAAAAAAAATCGCATAAGTAATTATTTGTATAGGAGAACGT
The DNA here is from genome assembly GCA_005239495.1 of Nicotiana undulata. Taxonomy (NCBI): domain Eukaryota; kingdom Viridiplantae; phylum Streptophyta; class Magnoliopsida; order Solanales; family Solanaceae; genus Nicotiana; species Nicotiana undulata. Next base: position 12,883 of record ML284200.1, read on the forward strand.
GGATAAGAATCAACTTGATAGAAGATGCTGCATAAATAATTCTCTTGGCACTTGGCTTAATGTTGTAAATAAATATTTTTGTCCTAAAATTGCTGTGGCATTTTTATTACACTGTCTATATATATATTATAAATCTTGTTTTGAAACGATGAAGTTAATAGGAATGCGTGAGAAGCTCTTGTTAGGCAGTGTCCAATGTCGCGAGTGTACCATTATAGAAGATTGGCAAATGAAATTATATTGGACCATTACCTAATAAAGTAAAATCAGTGACTGATTTAATGTCTATATTAATACTGATTGACTTATTTGATTCGTTCAGTTGCATCTTGTCAATATTTTGACTTACAAATAGTCAAAATATTGTAATTTCTCCTTTCTTAATTTCTTTACCTTTTTTTGTTTTGTTTTTGTTTATTATTTACACTAGCCTCAAGCTTTTTAAACTACTTCAGTTACTCCAAGTATTGGAGCCGTAATCCCTTTGATTATTTCAATTTTGCCCATTTCGGAATATACTTCTAAAGTAGATTTTATATTATTTGACTAAGTTTCTACCTGTATCCCTTTGATTGCTCCAGTTTTGTCCATTATGCTTCTTTTTGGATATACTTGCATAAAATATAATTTGACTAGGTTCTACCAGCCAAAACCTTATAATTTATTCCTAAATTTTAAAAAATGTATCTCCAAAAACAAGAGTAAATTTCCTTGATATAACAGAAGGAACCTAGTCATTAGCCATGTACTTAACACTCTGTTTGGATCACTGTTCCTCGTCGTTTTATAATGTATCGTATTGTATTGTATCGTATCGTTTAATGAATACAATGTTTGGATAGATTGTATTGTTTGTTGTTGTTAAATAACATTTTGATGTTTGGTTTGACTGTATCTTACTGTACTGTAACTGATAAATTTACTAAAATACCCTCAATTGTTTTAAATATTTAATTTATCAAGAATTATACATAAAAAATTATTTAAGAAAACCCTTTCTACTAATTTATTATTAATTATGTCTTATATATAAATTAAGCAATTAAATTCATGCAAATTCTATCGAAATTAGTTGAACAAGTTAATAATATTAAAAATAATAATAAGTACACAATATTCATAATTAGATCATACTAACAAAAATTTAAAAAAAAATATATTAAGTAGACTTCATTCAGACAAAAGTAAAACAAAACCTTTACTTGAAGAGTATGGAAAAACAGCAGAAGAACAAAACGAGTTTTTCACGTATGTAGGTTATTATATAGGTTATATTTGGAATGATGTCTTTGAGAATTTATATAGGTTATTAGACTTCATGTAGAATTCTATTATACAATTATATGAGAAAAAGACTTTGTTATTATTTAAAATATAAAAAGGTAAAGAGTAAAATAGAATTATAAATAATTAGAAAGAAAAATAGGAAACAATCCCACCACACCAAATCGATTGTTTTAAAAAATTGGACTTTTCATTGTTCCGTAACAATGAATTTAATAATACAATACAACCAATTTTAACTTAACAATCAAAACAAACATAATTATGTGAAAACAATACAATAATACGATATAATGGGTCATCCAAACAAGCTGTAAGACATGACCTTGTTTTCCATATTATTCTAAACATGACGGCGAAAGCAAAGAAATCCTAGAAAATGACTCTTTTTACAACTATTCCATTAATATTTGCCGGCCTAGGGACAAAGAGAGTTACATTAACATGTTTACCATTTCCTATCTCTCTCTATTGTTTTTTAATATATGAAAATGATTCATTTGTTAGTTATATCATCATCTTCTTCTAGTTATTTGCATTGTTCTCTTAGTCATTAGCACCACTTAGATTCAACAGAAAAAGAATTTGACCATATCCATCATGGGGTGTGTTCAAGGTAGGGGTTATGGTTTCTCTCCGGAGAGGTTTGAGAGAATGAAAGTTGATAATGGTTATGTTAAAGGAGATGAAGTTGGAAAACATCATGCAGAAAGACGACGACGACAACAACAACAACATAATACAAGGGATATGAGGGATCAAGAAGGGAATGGGAGGAATCATGTAGTTGAAGTAGAAAATAGAATAATTGGTAGAGGTCAAAAGGAGATGATCAAAGGAAGGGATGGAAATGGAGTTGGAGTTAGAATAGGAAATGAATTATCAAATAGAGGCACAAGGAAAATGGGAGGAGATGAATTGGTGGATGGTTGGCCAAAATGGCTTGTTGATAACATTCCTAAAGAGGTTTTGGCTGGTTTACTTCCAAAGACTGCTGATTCTTATGATAAGCTTGCTAAGGTAAGTTTTTCTTCGACATTATGAGTACAAAATCTAGTATCTATTGGAATTATTTTAATTGTTTTACGTAAATATCATAGAAAACATTAGGTTCAACTGAATCCATATTATATGTCCATCCAAATATAAATGCATTTTATTTTTGCAGGTAGGGCAAGGGACATATAGCAATGTGTATAAAGCTAAAGAAAAGAATACTGGGAAAATAGTAGCCTTAAAGAAAGTTAGATTTGATACATCAGAACCAGAGAGTGTAAAGTTTATGGCAAGAGAAATCATAATATTGAAGAAACTTCATCATCCAAATATTATCAAGCTTGAGGGCTTAGCCACATCAAGAATGCAATATAGTCTTTATTTGGTTTTTGATTTCATGGAATCTGATTTAACTAAACTTATCAATCGCACTCAAGGAACACTCACTGAGCCTCAGGTAATTAATAATTACTTAACTATTTTCCTCCTTTTCTAATGTTTAAGGATACTTTTTCATAACTATGTCTTCTATTCATTAGTAAAAGTAGCACGGGCTAGCCAGTTTTCGGATTGGTCATTCAAAAATATTCAGCGTTTGTAAAGTCATCGGAAAATAGCCATTATTTTGCTGCAACATAGAAAGTTCCAACATAATATACTGGAGATCGGTGCACCTGTGTATGAACTTCTAGCATATTATGCTGGAACTGTAACACGCAGAACGTTCCAGCATAATATACTGGAGATTGGAGCACCTGTGTATGAACTTCCAACATATTATGTTAGACTGTTATAGTACACTGGAACTCCAGTATATTATTCTGGAAGTCCAGTATATTATACTGGAATTCAAGTATATTATGCTGGAGTATTTTAAGGATTTTGAACAGTATTTTCGTTCAGATTCATATTTACATAAAAAGTGGTTAATTTCGATTATATTGGAAACTGTAACTATTTTTGAACAACCACTTATAAATTTGGCTATTTTTGAATTTCTCCCTATTAATTAAGCCTAATAAAATGTATGTTTTTAAATTCAAGTCCATCAGCGATGGAAAAGTTAGGGTCGACTCCTGTATATAATAATAATAATAATAATAATAATAAGAAGAAGAAGAAGAATAAATGTATTTAAACAAATAACTTGCAGGTAAAACGTTACATGGAGCAGTTGCTCTCAGGACTTCAACACTGCCATGAGAGAGGGATATTGCATAGGGATATTAAGGGGTCAAATTTGCTAATAGACAAAAATGGGATGCTCAAAATTGCTGATTTTGGGCTTGCAAATTTTTACCAGATAAAGACAAAGAGGCCCCTAACAAGTAGAGTTGTGACACTTTGGTACAGAGCCCCAGAACTACTTTTGGGTTCCACTGATTATGGAGTTGGGATTGATCTTTGGAGTGCTGGTTGCCTTTTGGCTGAGATGTTTGTTGGAAGGCCTATTATGCCTGGTAGGAATGAGGTAACAAACATTTTTTAATTTTTTTTATTATTAAAATGTTAAATCTTATAGGAAATAAATAATAACAACAACAACAACAATATACCCAGTAAAATCTCACTAGTAGAGTCTGAGAAAAATAGAGTGTACGCAGATCTTACCCCTGCTCCGAAAAGGATAGAGAGGCTGTTGAATCGGACTTTCGCCTATTGTTCAAAATTCTTCACTGTTGCCCCTATGACAGTTGGGGTTGTGTCTCAATTTCTGGTATGACTGATCATTCGAAATGACCAACTAAACATTATTGACTTGGATAGTCTTTATTGGACCACTTATCTGATAAGTTAATAAGTTAAGGTCTATTATATGAATCATTTGCGGTGCTTTACCGTAAATTAATCAGTTTTATGTTAATTGTTAGCTTACTGTAATTTTTCTCCTTTATCCAGGGTTAATATCAACAATATTAGTAAGTTCACACAAGCAAAGTCAAATTAATAGATGTTTGACCAAAAAATGTAAATCATTGATTAAACTAATTAATTTAATATTTGACAGGTTAAACATAGTTAAAGGTAATAACTTTAGATCTATAGTCAACCTAAGTGGATGGTGAATAACGGTGTCGAAACAGATTTAATGGAACATGTATTTAATATTTCAAGTTCAATAATGTGATGGGAATATCAAGCATTAAATAACAATAAATGACACTAAATATAAATAAATAGAATAATTCACTCAATATTGAATGAGGCGGATGATTCTTCTTTCAGACAATGATGAATAACAAATAACTATGAGAATATTGAAGACATTCTCGGATCTAGTGGGATAGTATAGAATAATCCAAAAAGACGAATCTCTCTAGGAAAGGTGATCTTTGTATTTTTCTTTGCTTTCCAGGAGAGTTCTTATCAATGAATATTACATACATATCACATGATTTCTCTTTCTATTTATAAGGGACATACCCCTGATTAACCCTAAGAGATCGTTTGATAGAGTGTGTTAGAGAAAATAATGCATGCATTAGCTTTGTGTATTAGTAATATCTTGTTTGGTACACTTTTTCAACCTATGTATAACTAATACAAGCATTAGTTATACACCCTATTTGGTATTATCCTATGTATAGCTAATGCATAGAAAACCATGACATTAGCAATACAAAGACTATTAATGCATACATTGGCATGGTAAAGACAAAATTATCCTTAAAGTCCCTTAAAGTTAAAGAATATGGAGGGCACTTTTGTAAACAATTAAATTTCATAAAAATTATGCGGTACATTTTAATTTTTAATACACCGCACCAAACAATGCATACAAAATAATCTATGTATAACTAATGCTTGCATTACTAACCCATGCATTACTAACCCCTGCATTACTTATACACTTTATTTAGCATTATTCTTATACGCCCTACCAAACGACCCCTAAAAGTACAAAGAAAGGGAATAGTCAATGAAATATTCCCACAAAAGTCTTGTCACTAAAATAGTCGTTGTTTCCCCTTCTAACACTTGACCTCGGCCACGATCGGCTGCTCGGCAATGAGATCCATTAGTCATTAGTCGACCTCGGCCAAATTACTTTTAAGAATACCACGTCGTGTCGAATATCCATAATCAAATTTTGACCTATACAGTTAGTCCCTCCGCTTATTGAGGTCGTCTCTCATACGACCTCGATGAGCGGACTAGCCATAGTTAAGAGCTTTAGGTGGGCAGGTCGAATAATGGCGCTCATGGCGAAGTGGAAACGTGGCGCTTCGTGAGCTATAATTTACCGTTTCGTCTGCTCAAAATGACGTCGTGACATCATGCGTCATTATTACGCTTATTCCCGATGCGTTGCATCGCTTCCCGCGCCTCTATCGTTTCGATTGTGCATCGACGATTGGTTTTCTCAATTAAGGTGTCTGGGTTTGTTATTAATAGGGATTGGAAACCTTGTATTTGACCCTTTTTGTTTTCAGGCATTCAAACCTCTATATCTTTCTTCTCATGTGTTCTTGCTTTCGTTCTTTCCACCTTTACATCCCTGTTTTCCCTAGTTTTAGCACTTTCTGCTACTCTTACCTCTCTTGCGTTTGTACTTTCTGTGCTTATAAACAACTAAAAATGGTTAATGCATCTTCTAGTTCTAGAGGGACCTCTGACCCGGTTCCGATGCAGTGAGCATGCCCCCTCATGACGATGGGGCAACCATTGTTGTAGAGGATGAGAGCTTCCCTACTGTAGATGAAATAATTCCTCGAAATGAAAAAGCTAGGTCGGACTTCTCGAAACAGCCCGAGGACGATCCCGAGCTTGTAGAATCTGAAATGGACGTGGCGTCCTTGCTGACTGTAGGTCCAAGTTCAAAATCCCTCCCCACATTGACTCGGTCCCGGCCGACTGCGACGTGATACAGATTCACCGCCCTGGATATTGCGCATTCTATGCATATCCATTCTACGTGGGCTGTTCTTTTCCCCTTTCCCAATTGGCGGAGGAATTCTGCCGCTATTACAGCGTTTTCCCAACCCAGCTCTCCCCTTACATTTATAAGTTCATCCTCATGTTGACAAAGTGCGTGGAACTGGCTGGCTGCGGAATCTCTGTTCGCCATCTAATGCATCTCCTCGTGCCCAATATTCATAGGGGGACGATGTTACACTTTCGTCACCGTGGAAGTAAGAGTTTGGTAGTAAATATGGACGATAAGGCCAATAATCGATTCTGGTTTAATTTTTCTACGTCAAGACCAAGGACGTAGTGGCAAATACAAATGGATTTCCTGAAGCATGGAACTATTACCTTAAGTACCTTCGCTGAATGTATATTTTGCTTATTTCGGTAGTAATATAATCGTTCCATTTTTATTTGTCCAGCCAAGAAAGAGCCTCCTCCGTTGGTTGCATACATTCACGAATTGGTAAGTCAGGTCTTTCCCCATACGGCGGGGATCCGTGAATGGTCGGTGTTCAACAAGAAATTTGGGTCGAAGCCCCCCTGCGGCTGGTGAGTTGTTTGCTTGAATGTTTGTTGCTTCGACCTTCAGGTCGTCCATTTTTTTGTATCGTGGGGGTTGACTTAACCCTGCTTTTGTCTTTAGATCGGAGAGCTCCGAGGAGGTCGAGGGCTCCTACTCCCGTGTTCCGCCAACCGAGTCCCACGACGAGATCTTCCATTGCTACGACTGCGGACAAGTCTACTTAGACGATCACTTCTTCTCAGCCTCGGCATTGCGTAGACCTAGTTGACCGTCGGCGGCCTCAACATCAGAGACTCTAGTTCCTCCCGAGCTACATTTGATAGATGAGTCGTCTCCAAGCGAGGAGGACTTGGTTCCGCTCAAAAAGAGGAGGGTGGATGTTGGTGGCGAGATAGTTAGAGCCGAGGAATCTATGAGGGGTGACCATGAACCGGTTGTTGCTGCGTCAGAGAGCGATGTGAATCTACCAACTGTAGCTCCGCTATCCACGAGGGTCGTGGGAGATGTTCCTTTGCCCGAGGTTGCGGTTGAAACTGGAGGGCTATATGAGGCTACGGACGCTGTGTTGAGAAACGACCCATCATCCTCAGGACAGGTTGGCGTTTCTTCGTCGGCTGAGGAGAGAGGGAAATACATTGCCGAGGACGGCTATGAGACCGGTTCTGACGTCGATTGGAGGTGCGGATGTTGATTGAAGGATTCACTCGGGTGGAGGTGAGGTTGGAGGGATCCACTTGTACCATCGTCGTCCCCCTGGATCATGACTTGCTGGTAAACACGGAGGACGTGTCTCGTCCTTGGGTCCTCTTTGTTCTAATGCGGAGGGCATGACCTTAGAGACATTCAATGATGGTGCCATGTCGTCGGCCATAGTCCTCGCCCTGAGGGTAAGTCTCTTCTACTTTCTCTTTTTCTTTTAGACCATTATTTTGGAGATCGAGAGTGCCCGTCGAGAGGAAAGACGGAAAACCATTTTTAAGAAAATGAAAAGGAAGTACCGCGAGTACCGCGTCAAGCACCGCGAGATCTATAGGCGGTTTGGTGTGAGTGGTAACTTCCAAGCTATTAGAGACGAGCTGAAGCAAAAAGACGATGAGCTTATGAGAGTCATCGGTAAATGCAGCAAGTCGAGAGGGCGCTTAGAGATAAAGAGGAAGAGCTTGAAGTGAGCAAGGGAGTTTGCCTTTTAAGAGAGTTCTTGTCAATAAATTACATACATATCACATGATTTTTCTTTCTATTTATAAGGGACATACCCCTGATTAACCCTAAAAGTACAAACAAGTGGAATATTCCCACAAAAGTCATGTCACTAAAATAGTCGTTGGTGCCCCTTCTGACACTTGACCTTGGCCACGATCGGTTGCTCAGCAATGAGATCCATTAGTCATTAGTCGACCTCGGTCAAATTATTTTTAATAATACCACGTCGTGTCGAATATCCATAGTCAAAATTTGACCCATACAATAGAAAATTGAAAATTTCATGGTATTTAAAAACTAAAATAATGTTGTAACTTTCATTTTTCTTTTTCAGATAGAGCAACTTCACAAGATATTTAAGTTGTGTGGATCGCCAGCAGAGGAGTATTGGAAGAAAGTGAAGCCACCAACAACATTTAGGCCACCACAGAATTACAAGCCTTGTTTTGGAGATGTATTTCCAAATTTACCTGATTCTGCTTTTCCCCTTTTATACACACTTTTGGCAGTGGAACCTCAATTCCGGGGCACTGCTACTACTGCTCTCCAAAATGAAGTAAGTTACAAAAGTTGTCATGCCTAAAGAAACATGGATTTCTAACAAAGATGTCTTAAGTTATTTTACTTTTTTTTCCTGTTTAACCCGATTAATTTGAACAATAAATATGAGAAATCGAGTGTGAGTTTGAATTGGTAATAAGTTGGACAAAAATCACTTTTTAAACTATTTATATTCCATAATAGTAAAACTGTATAAAATTTATATATTTTTGTATGTAGAAATGTGTGCGCACACACACAAAAAAAAATTAAAGTTTTTTGGCTATTATATAAAATATTATTTTTCCGAATAAATTTTTAAATACAAAAAAGGATAAATTCAGTTAGTCTTTACTGGTACAGTATATGTAAATTATTGAGCACTAAAATTTTCCTCAACATTGTCTTAGTTCTTTATAACAAGTCCATTAGCATGTGGGCTCTCTGAACTACCAGTCATCAAAGTAGAAGAGGATGGACCGGCCCAATCCATTGATATCACAAGGTATGTTTTCACTTCTTCCATTGAACTAAGGTTTCTAGAAAGGAAAAAAAGAAAATCAATTTGAAATATAGAGCTTTTTGTTAAATTATAATTTATGTGGAACAAATATGTAGAAATGACACCAGGCAGCCACTCCAAAAAAATTATTATTTAGGAGTTAGTCAATGTGTCCTGAATTTCAATTTTTCGGAATACCAATATTCTGAATTTTTCAAAACAAAAATTTTTAATTTAAATTTTCTCGAAAAAAATAAGTACTGAAAATTTTCTAAATAGCAGCCCTAAGATCGACGGTTTGTGCACTTACCCCAAGAAAATACCCATATTGCATACACACAAATTTTAACTTGAAATGAATAGTTTTTAAGAGCTACTCCCTCCGGTCCAAAATAAGTAATTTTTGGATGTTTTTACATAAATTAAGAAATTCACCTTTTAACATTAATTAGCAATAAAATTGACCATATTAACCTTTATTATCTCATATAAACACTCCTAACACATATTCCAACACTATTTACTCCAAGAATAATGTAGGAAGAAAATAATTCATTCATTCTTGAAATTTGGAAAATCACTTATTTTGGACCATAAAATATTATTTATTTTGGACCGGAGGGAGTAGTATTTAAGTTCTAATTGAAAGTAATAGAACTTGGAATTGGAGTAGTATGCTCCTTTCATTCTTTATATTTATATAATTTATAAATAGCAAACACAGGTAATTGGTCAATGGTTTTTTTTATTTCTTTGCTTTTGCTTTTTCCATGATATAAGCGAGGGGGACTAAAATTTATTAAATATTTCCTTTCCGCCAAGGGTCGTATAGTAATCAATATAATTTTGACTTTGGCCCTTAAAACATCTTTCTTTTTTTTTCTTTTCCAAACTCTAAAGTTAAGTCGTTATCATAGTGCTTAAGTTTTTCTTTTTCTTTCTTAAATTAAATAATTGGTCACTAGAATTCTCTCTCACACGTCATAATTACATATGTGATTATTAAAATGACTATCATTGTTCTAAGATGTAACTTAAATATTCACTTAGGCAGCGACAAAATCACCTAAAATTTACTTTGTGTTGCTAGATAAAAAAATATATTTTATATTTATATATTATATATTGAATTTTCTTCTTTTTTTCATGTGTTTAATTTTTTTTATTTTTTGAAACCTCGTAATATAACTCCGCCACACTCTGAAGTGTTTTGGGACAAAGACAAGTTAAGTTCTTACACATATATAGATGTCACAAAATTCATTGTGTAATCATAGTCTTAATTCCATATAATCCCGTGCGAGGATAATTATATGAGGAGTACAAGAAGCCATCATTACATTATTTCATTTGATAAATTACAACGTATTTTATTTGTAAATATTAAATTAATTTATGTAAGATTTAGCTTTTGATAATGAAATTAGAACAGAGATCATCATTTATTTATTTATCTATATAATTTTTTCATACTAAGCCGAATGATTAGTTTATGTAATTTCCATATTTGTACTTGGAGTAAAGATGGATTTATAGATTAGCTCTTCTGTGTTTGTTCCTTTAATAATTAATTAAGATGCTTTATTTTATTCTTTCAATTTTAATGTGGAGGGAATTGCACCACAGGAAGAAATTAAAAGGCAAACGGGTTCGGAAAAATAAGGAGGGCTACCGAAAAATACTCTCTAATATTTCTGAACATTCTGCAGAGGTAAATTCTTTCTCCTTTTCTTTTTAGTTTTTTATTAAATTATATATGAAAAGAAAAAAGAACTACGTGTGATAGGAATGTGTCTCTTAATTTAACAAAATGAGGGGCACAAAAATGCCCTAATTTTCAATTTTTTGTAGTTTGAAGAATATATTTCTAGCTCCAAAGAACAGTACTGAAAATTAGAATTTGGAATTTATGAAGTTGGTTAAGATAAAGTTGTGTTTGCCTATACTTTTTATCGCAAAGCAGAGAGAGCACTTTATTTGGAATTTATGATGATAAAATTAGATTGAAATTTTACAACCAAACACTATTTTCCAAATAAAGTGAATAAAATTGAAGGCCAAACGGCTCCTTAATGATCTTATTTCAGTAAATTCATATTAAACCGAAGGTATGACAAAATGGTATACATTTTTATCACTCTCTCAATTTTCTTCTCTATAAATTCATTTTATTTATCAAAAATAGGACACAAATGCCATAAATGGTTCCACATGCATGCCACTAAATACACAAAAGAGAGGTCCGCAATTTTATTGGTCAGACCAATTAACCTTGACTGAAGGTACTATTGTCTAGCAATATTTGTAAGAGACTATATATATAAACAATTTAATTATTTTTCTAACCAAAAAAAAAAAAAATCGCAAACACCGTTTTCCAAATATTTATAAACTTTTTATTGCAAGCTCAGTAACTAAAATGTGTTATGTTCATAACTCAATAACGTTTGATAGCATATTCAGAATTCATAAACTTTAAATCGTGACATTTTACTTTAATTGATTGATGAACAGGAAAAGCAAGGAGAGTCAAGTATGCAAGGTCATAGTGGTGCAAGTAGCAGTTCATTTTCCTTAAGCAGCAGAAGGAATAATAATAATATTCAAAGTCCTCCTCCTTCACCAACTCCAGCTTTCAAATTTAGAAACAAAATGAACCAAACTGCTAAAACTGAAGCACATCCTAATGCTCTCAAAAACATCAAGAATTATCCCATTTTGTTGGCTTCCATTACTGAGGCTGCTAAGGATTATGAAGACAACAGATTGAGCCTCAATCGTAGGGCTATCTCCACCATTGATTTCAGAAGTCATCATTATCTTGATGACAACATCTCTAAGCTATTCAGCTTAGACCATAATTAATTAGAAAAAGTTGTTCTAATATTAATTATTCTTTAATCGTGTATTTGGTTCAGACGTGTTATAATTGTCTATGTTTAAAAAGGACCGTTTGCTGCACGAATTATCTCAAGGGTGTGATGTAGGCAACCAACACTGATGCAAGCATTAGTGGCTAATTCTACCGGCTGAATCTGTGACCTATAAATCAAGACAACTTTATCATTTCTCCCATGTTCTCCTTCTACAGTTGTTGTATTACTATAATTACTTGATGAAACAAAGAGTACAATTATATATGCAAAGATTTTCCCCTAAATAATTGAATTGTGAGTTTTTTTTTTAATATGCTTAAACAGGTTTTGGTATAACTAACAGACACATGAACAAAGGGACTGGTGGCAATGATTAATGGTTTTTTGTTCATCGAATCATTCTTTATATATTTGGTTTAATAACGACTTGGGTAAGCGGTGGCGGAGCTAGAATTTAAGTATTGAAGTTATCACTCAGTCCATAGCTAGTCTTATTTATTGGATTTATAATTAAATATTTATTTTAATTTAATAAATTAAATATAAGATTCAAGTAAAAGCTATACCCTAACTGCGCCTATGAGAATAAGTATTACTCGACATGATAAGATTTTCTTTTCTTGTTTGTTTACAAAAGAGTGACATCATCAATTGAGAAAAGAATAGACCCATCCAACGTGTGATAAAAGTAACTTTTTGAGGTGTTTGTTTTATTGAATAAATATTTAATAAAGTAATCTTTATTATTAGTGTAAAAACATTTTACATAAAATATTAATAAAATTAAATCTGTAACAGTAAAATAGTTATCATTTTATTAAGTTACCAATTAATGAACATTATAGCGCTCTGACACGTTAATAACTAATTTGTTACAAGAAAAGGTTAAACACAATTCATATATATATATATATTGAACGAACCAAAAGGCTGAATCCAAAATCTTAAATCCGCCTCTGCCCGAACACTTTCATCTTGATAGTTGATAGGATGAAACACAACTTCATTCAAACTTAACCCAAAAAAAAAAAAAAAAAAAAGTACAAGAAGCAAATAATAATTATGTACAATAATCACTTCATCCTAAAGATGCTTATTAATGACACCACTAAACCCTAATCATAATAATTATCGGAAAATTTACTCTTAATCCACTTGAAACTGTTCCTCAAAGATGTTTTAAGCTTACCTTCCATAGAATACATGTTATAACTAGCTATCCTTTTCTTCCTCTTCCCCTCTGGATTATCGCCCTCGCCCGGTCCATTAAAACTATAAGACTTTGTTCGATCCTCGAAATCAAATCTTGCTTCAGTATAAGATGCAGAGTGATTATAAGGGAATGATTTACTCTTCTCCATTAAAGCTCAATAGAGTTGTTACTTGTTAGAAGAAGAAGAAGAAGAAGGAAGTGTATATATGTATATGAAAATAATGTTTGAGTGTACGTTAGTGCGTTATGTGCATGGGCCCTGAAAGTGACTTGGATTAATAATATTTACAATATTGTGGTAGCTTCGAGATTCTTTTTTAATATATATATATCATAGGATAAAATGTGTATATTATACTTAGCTGGATTAGGTGAATGTACATGTGGGTATTTGGTTGTTTTGGGATATGATGGCAAAAGTGGCTACTTTGAGAAATTTAGGCTTATTTTGGTACAAAAGACTATAAAAAAGGGGCTTTTGCATCTTCCGTTTTTTGGTTCATGTTTTAATTTATATTTGCTTTGCAAAAAAATTGCAAGTGTACCCACTTTTCGCATAAACTTCAAGCATGCGGGCCTGAAGTAGCAAAGGCAATCAGACAAACTTCAGTATTCTAGGCTTTTTCAAAAACTTCAGCAGAAGTGCTGAAATTATTTAGTTCATTTGTAAAAATTTCAGCACTAAATAAGCTGAAGTTTTGCACAGATATCAGGAAGGCGGCTTTTGAAGTTGTCAAGTGGTGGTTGAGCCAATCTTGAGTATAGGTTAAATGGGGGCGACCAAATAGAGCGTCCCGTACAATTTCAACTATAAAAAATAATATCAAGTGGTGGTTGAGACAATCTTGAGTTGTGCCCATAAGCTTATTAAATAATCTGTGGTATAACGAATCTTAGTTATTTCATGTTAAGTTTTAAGTTATATACATTATTAATATACGAAATTTGTATAATTTGCAGGTTATTTTAACGGTTTGTAACAGGTAACTCGCCTTATTTTCAATACAGTTAATCCCATATCTAAAGAAAGTTTGCCTATATATATTCTTTAGGTGACTTGATAGTGTTCAAAAATTTTAAACTAATCAGTGTATATATATTTATCATAACTTTCTGAAAGGATAAGCTGAACTACATTAGTAGAACTTACACAACTTACAATTTACAAGGCAAGTTTATCCAAATCTTACATTTTTTTATGAGAAAAAATTGTTTCATTTCTTTTAGAAGAATTTTTAGGGGTAGGTACGTCCAACAGACAAAAAATTAATAAATGAATAAAAACTAAGATTAATTCACTTTGGGATCGATAGTTCTATCCTCTCTAACGTCTAAAAAATGATTACAATAAAGAAAAGCATATCGTGAAAATTAAAATCCAGACAAACTGGATAAAAGGTAGAGTATTCCTCGTTTTCCTCCTTTTGGTTTTCCTGTTCTTCTTTTGTTTTTTAGTAAACAGGGGAGGGGTTGAGACGTTGTTGGAATGTCATCATTAAAAGGCTATTTTATATAAGATTCTAATAAAAGTTACTAGTTTCGACCGAATTCGTGATCAAGTTGCGTTGAACTCCACTTACTTAACGTCATAGGTATGGTGGGCCCGTTATCACGATGGCAAATGGGCCCAAGTGAAGCCAATGGATATTCAAGGAGACAAAAATAAGAGCAAGTGGGCATTCCTCTTTCAAGATGGCTAAAAACGGGTGTTCCTGCATTTACTTGTGGACCTTCCTTGTTCCCCTCCTTTGTACCTCACACTGAACACTTCATTTTATATTATACATAAAAGCTGTAGTTTCTTTCACTTTTTCAATATCAATTCTATGCTTTTATTACCACCCAGTTATGATAGTATGTATAAAATCTTTTTATTTTTAATTACAAGTAGGAGTGGCAAACGGACGGGTCGGATATGGTTCGGGTCGAAACAGGTAATGAAAAAAACGGGTAAATTATCCGACCCGTATTCAACACGGGTAATAAACGGGTTTTACCCGCGGATAAAATGAGTAACCATATTATCCATTCATGACTTCACATAAACCTCCGAACTCATATATTTGGAACTTGTAAAGTTTTGAACCTATAAATCGAAGATTAAAAAAAGGTAAAACTGAAAATATATTTTTAAAAAAAAATCGCGGGAGTGGGGGGAGGGTGCAGAAAAAAAAACAGAAATTTTCAAATTAAAAAAAAAGTAAAAATATTTTTTTTTGCGGGGTGGGTGGTTAAGCCAATCAAAAACACACCTTATATTATCCATATTTTACCCATTATTACCCATTTGATTACTCATTTTTCTAATGGATAATTACCCATATTCGACCCGCTTTTAAAAAATCAGTTACCCAACTCATTTTTAATGGGTTGAGTTGGGTAAATAACCATTAGTTTTAACCCATCTTGTCAGGCCTAATTACAAGTCTCGAGTTTAAACTTTAATAGGAAGTATTTTTCGCTTAACAGACGTAGCGAGACACAAATTCCTACTAAAACAATTAATTTTCATCTTTTCTACTTATCGATTGTTAAGAAGATGTAAGGATTCAACTTTACGAATTAAACCCAATTATGAAAATTGGAACATTGGAATACATGTTAGGGGAAAATGAAATGTAAATATTTTGACAATCAGCTAATAGAATACTTCCAAAAAGATGATTTGTTGAGGAGGGTGCATCTAAATCTTGATGTGAATAGATACACATCTTTCAATTGCTTCTAAAATATAATTTCATACATTAAAATCAAAACTGTAACAACTATAAATCATACTCCAATCCTAAAACTATTTACCATTTTTTTTGCAAAACTGTAGTCAAAAGGCAAACTACTTGTGATGACCCAAAAGGTCATCCCGTATAATTTTAGTTAAATTTGTATTTCGAGGCCATGAAGGCTCCTTTTATCTCACCTTGATGTGTTTGCGCAGCCCGGGCGTGTAGCCGGGAAACCGTTATGTGAAAAATTGATAAAATGATGATTTTATAATAATTATTTGAATAAAGTTGACTTTGATCATTTTGGTAAACGGACCCGGACCCGTGATTTGACGGTCCCGAAAGGTCCGTATGAAAATATGGGACTTGGGCGTATGCCCGGAATCGAATTCCGAGGTCCCAAGTCCGAGAAATGAATTTTTAAAGAAAATTATTTTCTGAAAAATATAGAGGCTTTTGGAAAAAAAAATTGATGTGAAACCTGGGTTATCGGGCCCGTATTATGGTTCCGGAGCCCGGAACAGGTTCAATATGTTTTATATGAGTTATCTGTGAAATTTGGTAAGAAACAGACTTAGTTTGACGTGTTTCGGACTAAAAATGAAAATTTTGAGGTTTAAGAAGTTTTGAGAATTTTTATAGATTTTGAGGTTTAATTCATTGTATTTGATGCTAATTTGGTGATTTTATTGCTCGAATAAGTATGTGGTATGTTTCTGAGGTTGTGTGTATAATTGGTTTTGAACCCCGAGGGCTCGGGTGAGTTTCGGGTACGTGTCGGAGTGCAAAAACTTTGGAAAATTTCTGGTGTTGCTACAGAATCTGGTGTCCAGTTATTCCTTCTCCGCGATCGTGGTGCTTTGCATGCGATCGCGATGAGTCAGTTGGAGAGGGGAGTAAATAACCCTACGCGAACGCAGGGCCTCAGTCGCGATAACGGAGCCTGGGGGTAGTGCTCTACGCGGTCGCGGAGGGCTACACGCGAACGCATAGTGCAAATTATGGGATGGGGGCTGGGTACTATTTTATTCTCTGCAAACGCAGGCCCTGAGCCGCGATCGCGATATTCCATGTCAGTAAGCTATGCGATCGCAGTCTTTGCTTCGCGATCGCGTAGGTCTAAGTCCAGTACTCTCCGTGATCGCAGGAGACCTGTCGCGATCGCAAAGGTCAATTTCTCCAGTTATTAATCTAAAAACAGAATGTTCATACGGGATTTCATAATTTTGCACACCCTTCTTCTTCTCCACACCTCCTTGGGCCATTTTTGAAGGACTCCATCACCATAGCCTCTTAGGTAAGTAATTCTAACCTCGTTTTCTTCCTTTTTCACCAACATTCATTAGATTCTAGGCCTAAAATCATGGAATTAAAGGGTAGAAATTGGGGTTTTGGGTAGAGTTAGGGCTTTTTGAATATTTGGGAATTTGACCTCGTTTTGGGGCCGGATTTCAAAACAAATTGTATATTCGGGCTCGTGGGGGAATGGGTGATCGGGTTTTGGTCCGAACCTCGTGTTTGGACCAAGCGGGCCCGGGGTCGATTTTTGGAATTTTGGGAAGAATGTTGGGAATTCTATAAGTTAGCTTTGGGATTGATTTGTTTAGCATTTATTGATGTTATTGAGTCGATTATGTCTACATACGATTGTTTCGGAGTCGGATTCGAGAGGAAAAGCGGTGCTAGAGGCTTGATTTGGATTCTTGGAGCCGAGGTAAGTGTTTGGCCTAACCTTATCTTGAGGGAATAGGTACTGAGTCTTATTTGCTATGTGATATCCCATGTCCAACGTATAGGTGAGGTGACGAGTACCTATATGTTGTGGTCAAGCATGCCCGTGAGTCGAATTTCGTGATATATGTGATTTATGTTGATATTCTCCGTGTTATGAAATAATTGTCACTTTGGAAGTTATGTACCTGAGGGTAATTCATGATTTAGAATATGGTTGATCATTCGTTCGATTGAGGATTATTTGTTAAGGTTGTACCTCTGAGTGAGATTGGTTATACATGTGTCCCTTGCAGGGACGGGTAGTATACTTGTTGAAAATTTCTGAGTATTTAAAGTTTATGGTTGTTGATTTTCTTGTTAATCTATTGCCTTTATATTTATTTATGAACGAGGGGATATTCCGTGTTGATAATAGGTGAATTAGACTATATTTTTACCCCGAATGAACCATACTTTATTATGTTTTGAATGTAAATATTGATAACAAAATGATTTGATTAGTGTTTTATGCTTTGCAGGGTGTATTCTATGCTAGAAGATACTTTGGAGCAAATTGGGAGTCGGGGAGTTTGAGGCCAATCGAGAAGAACCCGTGAGGAAAGCACAAGAGAAAGGGCTAAAATTGCTGGAACATGGTCCACCGCGACCGCAATTGGATCGTGGTGGAGAAATAACTGAAGCAGAGTACGCGTAGCCCACATCGGTCGCGCCGCGTTCCTGCCGCGGCCGACAGCTGACAGACCTGAAAAACTGAAGGATTTAAGTGCAAAACACGGGAATAAATTGTCAAACCCTATTAAAACATTATAAATCCGCCCAAGAGAAGGATATTGTTGTTTTTAGACTCAAGTAGGAGGCAAGACTCATTGTGAGAAGACAAGAAACCATTAGAGTTTTATATTTTCTTCCTTTAATCTTTCTTTTGAGGATTATGATTTCTTTTGGGTTTTTATTGTTCTTGAGCATGAGTAGCTAACTTTTCTCATCTAAGGTTTTGGTGGAACACGTTGGGGATGAACCAATTGTGATATTAATATAGTTGTGTTTGATTGTTAATCTCTATTTGTTCAACTACGTTCTTGTTGTAGTTGATTAAAGGGCCCTCAATTAGTTGTTCCTATTTATTATGTATCTACTTGAGAGAGAGTGCATATTTAGGTAGTTGTTTGAACAACACCACTCCCGGAGTATAGGCGAGAGTCATAACCAGGGTTTAGAGGTTGGATTAGAAATAACGATACCTCGGGTGCAATCTAAAGTGAACTGTAATGCAATCTAGCTAGCGTAACTTGAGAAAGTGCGTCTAGTAAATTATCATAATTACTTGAGAGAGATTTATGATAACTGGAGTGTTCATGATTGATAGAGACAACTAAGTCAAAACTATAGGAAGTACACAAGAAGGAATTTTACCAACGGGGGAAACCATAACTTTAGACCTTTATCATCATTGTTTAAATCTTATTGTTAGTTAATCTCTAGTTTATTATTTTTGTTCAGCTGTAGTAGTATAAACAACACAAAGTGATATTTATAACTTTTGGGAAAGTTGATTGTTAAGAATTTAGTAGTCTAACAACAACGTTTGATACGTTAGTTCCCTGTGGGATTCGACTCTGGGCTAAATACTCAGATTATATTTGCAACGCCCGCTTAGTCTTTTATTAGACATAGTTGAGCATGATCACGTGCCGAGTGTTTTGTGAGGTTATGCACGAGGGGACATTCTGTGCTGAGTGATTATTTATTTATGCACGAGGGGACATTCCGTGCCGAGTGATTATTTATTTATGCACGAGGGGACATTCCGTGCCGAGTGATTATTTATTTATGCACGAGGGGACATTCTGTGCCGAGTGTTTTGTGAGGTTATAGCACGAGGGGACATGCCGTGCCGTTCAGTTTATTTATTAGTTCAGAGTTGTTAATTCCTACCGTTATTTTATACATCTCAGTTATTATCTTGTTCTGTCATTTCAGTGAATTGTTGCCTTTTTTTCCCCAGTATGTTAATCCCATTTTTGTGCTTAACTGTTTATTTCTTGTCATTACTTAATTATATTATTGAACTGCACATGTATTCGTTATTTGTCGTGTCTTAGTCTCGTCACTACTTCGCCGAGGTTAGGCTCAGTACATGGGGTCGGTTGTACTGATGCTACACCTGCACTTCTTTATGTTGCGCAGATTACAGCGCCGGACCCAGTGGATATTGAGCGAGGGAGTATCCGTCCACGACGACACTGAGGTAAACCTGCAGGCGTCCGCAGGCCTTGGCGTCACCATTTTTCTCTTCCCTTTCTGTCTTATCTTGTATTTCTAGACAGCTACATCTGTTTATCTCAGACTCCTGTTTTTAGTAATCTTAGACTGTCCGTGAAATTGTGAAACCAGTTCTGGGGGTTTATGTACGAAATTTCGTAATATTTATTATATCAAGTTGATAAACTCTTAGCTTCCGCATTCTTATACAATTGTTCATGCTTACTGCTTTTCTTTTAGATATCATAAATGAAGAAAATAGTAAATTTAACCAAAACGTTGGCTTGTCTAGCGGGTTCAATGTTAGACGCCATCACGGCCTGAAGTTGGGATTTCGGGTCGTGACAAGTTGGTATCAGATCCCTAGGTTGCTTAGGTCTCACAATTCATGGACAAACTTGGTAGAGTGTGAGGGATCGGTACGGAGACGTCTGTACTTATCCCCCAGAGGCTGCAAAGTTAGGAATAACTTCACATTTCTTCTTCTCTGTCGTGCGATTTGAATTCTAAATGCTAATTGAGTTTCTATTCTATTCTCTCGCAGATGGCGAGAACGCATGCTTCCTCATCTACCGATCAGCAACCCGATCCTCCTGTTGCAGCTCCTACGAGGGGCCGAGGACGAGGACGAGGCCGTGCTAGAGGCCGAGGTAGGGGCAGGGCGCAGCCCCAGTAGAGGACCCACAGGTAGACTTTGTCGGTGAGGTTCCTGCTCAGACGGTTCCAGTTGGACCAGCTCAGGTCCTAGAGGGGTTCATTGCCACCCCAGTTCTTTAGGATGCTCTGGTCCGCTTAGTGGGCCTCATGGAGAGCGTGGCTCAGGCCGGTCTACTTCCTACTGCACCAGTCGTCTCTCAGGCTGGGGGAGGGGCCCAGACTCCTGCTACTCGCACACCAGAGCAGTTAGCCCCTCAGTTCCACACTCCAGCACCTCAGACAGCTGGAGCAGCTCGGCAAGGTATGGTGGCACATGCCGTTGAGGGGGCAGCTATGTCTGCCGATGCTTTGTGGAGATTGGATCGGTTCACCAAGTTATTCCCTACTACTTTTACTGGTGCACCATCAGAGGATCCCCAGGATTACTTGGACAGTTGCTATAAGGTTCTTCGGAACATGGGCATCGTAGAGTCCAATGGAGTTGATTTTGCCACATTCCGTCTTTCTGGTACTGCCAAGACTTAGTGGAGGGACTATTGCTTGACCAGACCAGCTGGGTATGCACCTTTGTCTTGGGCTCAGTTCTCCGAGTTGTTCTTGGGGAAGTTTCTTCCAGTTACTCAAAGGGAGGATCTTCGGAGGCAGTTTGAGCGTCTCCTGTAGGGATCTATAACTGTTACACAGTATGAGACCAGGTTCATCACTTTGGCCCGACATGCTATCATGATACTCCCCACTGATCGTGAGAGGGTGAGGAGGTTTATTGAGGGTCTAGCTCAGCCTATCAGACTTCAGATGGCAAGAGAGACAGGTACTGATATCTCTTTTCAGGATGCGGCCGATGTGGCCAAGCGTATTGAGATGGTCTTATCACAGGGCAGTGGTCAGGGGTCTGACAAGAGACCTCGTCATTTTGGTCGATTCAGTGGTGCCTCATCTGGAGGCAGAGATTCCCTTGGCAGAGGTCACCCTCCTAGGCCATTCCAGTCGGCACTTCAGGTATCCCGCAGTGCACCATCAGCTCCTATCAGCGCACCGCCGATTTAGATCTTCCAGGGTGGTTATTCTGGTCGTCAGGGACAGTTTCAGGGCCAGTAGTCCCAGCAGCCGAGGTCTTGCTTCACATGCGGTGGTGTGGGGCACATCTCCAGGTTTTGTCCCCGAGGTCCTGGTGGTTCTCAGTATCAGGGGTCCCGTGCTATGATTCCCGCACCAGGTGCACCCCCGCCCCATCAGCCAGCTAGGGGTGGAGGTCGAGGTACCAGAGGTGGAGGCCAGACAGTTAGAGGTGGAGGACAGGCTATCAGAAGTAAAGGTCAACCCGCAGTAGGTCAACCCATAGATGTTCAGGTTGGAGGGGCTCCGCCCCGATGCTATGTTATTCCTGCCAGACCTGAGGCTGAGGCCTCTGATGCAGTTATTACAGGTATGGTTTCAGTTTGCAGCAGAGATGCTTCGGTTTTATTTGATCCGGGTTCTACATTCTCCTATGTGTCTTCATATTTTTCTCTTTATCTAATTGTACCCTGTGATTCCCTGAGTACTCTGGTATATGTATCTACACCGGTGGGTGATTCTATTGTGGTAGATCGAGTCTACCGTTCATGCTTAGTGGTTATTGGTGGTCTGGAGACTCAGGTAGATCTCCTTCTTCTTTATATGGTTGACTTTGATGTTATATTGGGGATGGATTGGTTATCTCTCTATCATGCTATTCTGGACTGTCATGTCAAGACTGTGACCTTGTCCTTACTAGGAGTACTTCGTTTGGAGTGGAGAGGGACTCCTAGTCATTCTTCCGGTAGAGTTATTTCATATATGAAGGCTCGACGCACGGTCGAGAAGGGTTGTTTGGCCTATTTGGCCTATGTTCGTGATTCTAGTGCTGAGGTTCCTTCTATGGAGTCTGTGCCCGTGGTTCGTGACTTTCCAGAGGTATTCCCTGCTGACCTGTCGGGTATGCCACCCGACAGGGATATTGACTTTTGCATTGAGTTGGCTCCGGACACTCAGCCCACTTCTACTTCGTCGTATCGTATGCCCCCCTAGAGCTGAAGGAATTGAAGGATCAGTTGCAGGATTTGTTGGATAAAGGCTTCATTAGGCCTAGTTTTTCTCCTTGGGGTGCCCCAGTGTTGTTTGTTAAGAAGAAAGATGGCTCAATGAGGATGTGTATTGACTACCGACAATTGAACAAGGTTACTATTAAGAATAAGTATCCTTTGCCGAGGATTGATGATCTATTTGACCAGCTTCAGGGTGCTACAGTGTTTTCCAAGATAGACTTGAGATCTGGTTACCATCAGTTGTGGATTAGGGCGTCTGATGTCCCTAAGACAGCCTTTCGCACTCGGTATGGGCATTATGAGTTCTTGGTGATGTCATTTGGGTTGACAAATGCCCCCGCTGCTTTTATGGAGTTGATGAACCGAGCGTTCAGCCCCTTTTGGACTCATTTGTTATTGTTTCCATTGATGATATATTGATATACTCTCGCAGCCGAGAGGAGCACGAGCAACACCTTCGAATCGTCCTCCAGACTCTGAAGGATAGTCAATTGTATGCCAAATTTTCCAAGTGTGAGTTCTGGTTGAGTTCGGTAGCATTTTTAGGGCATGTGGTGTCGGCAGAGGGTATTCAGGTGGATCCCAAGAAGATTTCGGCAGTCAGAGATTGACATAGACCCACCTCAGCTACAGAGATTCGGAGCTTCTTGGGCTTAGCAGGTTATTATCGCCGCTTTGTGGAGAGTTTTTCATCTATCGCAGCCCCGATGACCAGGTTGACCCAGAAGGGTGCCCAGTTCAGGTGGTCAAATGAGTGTGAGGCGAGCTTTCAGAAGCTCAAGACAGCCTTGACTACGGCACTGGTGTTAGTTTTGCCCACAGGTTCAAGGCCTTATACCGTGTATTGTGATGCTTCACGGGTTGGACTTGGTACAGTGTTGATGCAGGATGGCAAGGTTATAGCTTATGTTTCACGACAGTTGAAGGTTCATGAGAACAACTATCCAGTTCATGATTTAGAGTTGGCAGCCATTGTTCATGCATTGAAGATTTGGAGGCATTACCTGTATGGTGTGCCATGTGAGGTGTTCACGGATCATAAGAGTTTGCAGTATTTGTTCAAGCAGAAAGAGTTGAACATGAGGCAAAGAAGATGGTTGGAGCTGTTAAAGGACTATGACATTACCATCTTATATCATCCGGGGAAGGCCAATGTGGTGGCCGATGCTTTGAGCCGAAAGTCATCCAGTATGGGTAGTCTTTCTTATATACCAGTCGGAGAGCGACCACTTGCTCTAGATGTTCAGGCTTTTGCCAACCGGTTTATGATATTGGAGGTTTCTGAGACTGGCAGTGTTTTGGCCCATATTGTGGCCCGTTCTTCATTGTATGATCGTATTCGGGCCAGGCAGTATGATGATCGTCCTTTGCGTGTTCTTAGGGATACGGTCCGGCACGGAGGTTCCAAGCAGGTCATAGTTGATGATGAGAGAGTCTTAAGGATGCAGGGTCGTATTTGCGTACCTGATGTTGATGGTATTCGTGAGTTGATATTGCAGGAGGCCCATAGTTCCCGGTATTTCATTCATCCGGGCGCCGCAAAGATGTACCAGGACTTGCGGCAGCATTATTGGTGGCGGAGGATGAAGAAAGATATTGTAGCATATGTAGCTCGGTGCTTGAACTGTCAGCAGGTTAAGTACGAGCACCAGAGACCCGGTGGTTTGATGCAGCAGATTGAGATTCCCGAGTAGAAGTGGGAGCGTATCACCATGGATTTCGTAGTTGGACTCCCACGGACTCAGAGGATGTTTGATGCGGTGTGGGTCATTGTGGATAGGCTGACCAAGTCAGCACACTTCATTCATGTATCAGTTTCGTATTCTTCAGAGAAATTGGCAAAGATCTATATGAGGGAGATTGTTCGCGTTCATGGTGTGCCCGTGTCCATTATTTCTGACCGAGGTACTCAGTTTACCTGCCATGTCTGGAGAGTATTTCAGCGTGAGTTGGGCACACGGGTTGATTTGAGCACAGCGTTTCATCCTCAGACGGACGGACAGTCCGAGCGTACTATTAAGATCTTGGAGGATATGTTACGAGCGTGTGTCATTGATTTTGGGGGTTCATGGGACCAGTTTTTGCCTTTAGCGGAGTTTGCCTACAACAACAGCTATCAGTTGAGCATTCAGACGGCTCCGTATGAGGCGTTGTATGGTAGGCGGTGTCGGTCGCCAGTCGGGTGGTTCGAGCCGGGAGAGGCTAGATTAATGGGTTCAGAGTTAGTCCAGGATGCCTTGGACAAGGTGAAGGTCATTCAGGATAGACTTCGTACAGCTCAGTCCAGGAAGAAGAGTTATGCGGATCGCAGAGTTCGTGATTTGGCATTTATGATAGGAGACCGGGTATTTCTTCGGGTGTCGCCCATGAAGGGCGTGATGAGGTTCGGAAAGAAGGGCAAGTTGAGCCCTAGGTACATTGGTCCATTTGAGATTCTTGATAAGGTAGGGTAGGTGGCCTACAGACTTGCCTTGCCACCGAGTTTATCAGTCGTACATCATGTGTTTCACGTATCTATGCTTCAGAGGTATATTGCAGACCCCTCTCATGTGCTTGACTTCAGCGGTGTCCAGTTGGACAAGGATTTGATGTATGAGGAGGAGCCGGTAGCCATATTAGCTCAGCAGGTTCGTCAGTTGAGGTCGAAGAGTTATCCTTCGGTTCGTGTTCAGTGGAGAGGTCAGCCTGTTGAGGCAGCTACCTGGGAGTCCGAGTCCGATATGCGGAGCTGATATCCCCATCTTTTCCCCAATTACTTTTCTCTGTCCGTTCGAGGACGAACGTTTGTTTTAGAGGTGGAGATTGTGATGACCCAAAAGGTCATCCCGTATAATTTTAGTTAAATCTGTGTTCAGAGGCCATGAAAACCTCCTTTTATCTCACCTATATGTGCGTGCGCAGCCCGGGCGCGTAGCCGGGAAGCCATTATGTGGGAAATTGATAAAATGATGATTTTATAATAATTATTTGAATAAAGTTGACTTTAGTCAACATTTATGGTAAACGGGCCCGGACCCGTAGGAAAATATGGGACTTGGGCGTATGCCCGGAATCGAATTCCGAGGTCCCAAGTCTGAGAAATGAATTTTTAAAGAAAATTATTTTCATAAAAATATAGAGGCTTTTGAAAATGAAATTTGATATGAAACCTGGGTTATCGGGCCCGTATTATGGTTCCAGAGCCCGGAACAGGTCCAATATGTTTTATATGAGTTATCTGTGTAATTTGGTAAGAAACGGACTCAGTTTGACGTGTTTCGGACTAAAAATAGAAAATTTGAGGTTTAAGAAGTTTTGAGAATTTTTATAGATTTTGAGGTTTAATTCGTTGTTTTTTATGCTAATTTGGTGATTTTATTGCTCGAATAAGTCTGTGGTATATTTCTGAGGTTGTGTGTATAATTGGTTTTGATCCCCGAGGGCTCGGGTGAGTTTCGGGTAGGTGTCGGAGTGCAAAAACTTAGGAAATTTCTGGTGTTGCTACGCGATCGCAGTGCTTTGCATGCGATCGCGATGAGTCAGTTGGGGAGGGGAGTAAATAACCCTACGCGAACGCAGGGCCTCAGTCGCGATCGCGGAGCCTAGGGGCAGCTCTCTACGCGATCGCGGAGGGCCACACGCGAACGCATAGTGCAAATTATTGGCTTGGGGCTGGGTACTATTTTATTCTCTGCAAACGCAGGCCCTGAGCCGTGATCGCGATATTCCATGTCAGTAAGCTATGCGATCGCAGTCTTTGCTTCGCGATCGCGTAGGTCTAAGTCCAGTACTCTCCGCGATCGCAGGAGACCTGTCGCGATCGCAAAGGTCAATTTCGCCCAGTTATTAATCTAAAAACAGAATGTTCATACGGGATTTCATAATTTTGCACACCCTTCTTCTTCTCCACACCTCCTTGGGCCATTTTTGAAGGACTTCATCAGTAGCTCGTTTTCTTCCTTTTTCATCAACATTAATTAGATTTTAGGCCTAAAATCATGAAATTAAAGGGTAGAAATTGGGGTTTTGGGTAGAGTTAGAGCTTTTTGAATATTTGGGTATTTGACCTCGTTTTTGGGTCGGATTTCAAAACAAATTGTATATTCGGGCTTGTGGGGGAATGGGTGATCGGGTTTTGGTCCGAACCTCGTGTTTGGACAAAGTGGGCCCGGGATCGATTTTTGAAATTTTGGGAAGAATGTTGGGAATTTTATAAGTTAGCTTTGGGATTGA
The DNA here is from genome assembly GCA_005239495.1 of Nicotiana undulata. NCBI lineage: Eukaryota > Viridiplantae > Streptophyta > Magnoliopsida > Solanales > Solanaceae > Nicotiana > Nicotiana undulata. The sequence continues at coordinate 39,586 of ML284200.1, forward strand.
TTTGTTTAGCACTTATTGATGTTATTGAGTCAATTATGTCTAGCTACGATTGTTTTGGAGTCGGATTCGAGAGGAAAAGCGGTGTTAGAGGCTTTATTTGGATTCTTGGAGTCGAGGTAGGTGTTTGGCCTAACCTTAGCTTGAGGGAATAGGTACTGAGTCTTATTTGCTATGTGATATTCCATGTCCAACGTATAGGTGAGGTGACGAGTACCTATATGTTGTGGTCAAGTATGCCCGTGAGTCGAATTTCGTGATATATGTGATTTCTATTGATATTCTCCGTGTTATGAAATAATTGTCAAGAAGTTATGTACCTAAGGGTAATTCATGATTTAGAATATGGTTGATCGTTCGTTCGGTTGAAGATTATTTGTTAAGTTGTACCTCTGAGTGAGATTGGTTATACCTGTGTCCCTTGCCGGGACGGAAGTATAATTGTTAAAATTTTTTGAGTATTTACAGTTTATTGTTGTTGATTTTCTTGTTAATTTGTTGCCTTTATATTTATTTATGCACGAGGGAACATTCCGTGCCTAGTGTTTTGTGAGATTATGCACGAGGGGACATTCTGTGCCGAGTGATTATTTATTTATGCACGAGGGGACATTCCGTGCCGAGTGTTTTGTGAGGTTATGCACGAGGGGACATTCTGTGCCGAGTGATTATTTATTTATGCACGAGGGGACATTCCGTGCCGAGTGTTTTGTGAGGTTATGCACGAGGGGACATTCTGTGCCGAGTGATTATTTATTTATGCACGAGGGGACATTCCGTGCCGAGTGTTTTGTGAGGTTATGCACGAGGGGACATTCTGTGCCGAGTGATTATTTATTTATGCACGAGGGGACATTCCGTGCCGAGTGTTTTGTGAGGTTATGCACGAGGGGACATTCTGTGCCGAATGTTTTGTGAGGTTATAGCACGAGGGGACATGCCGTGTCGTTCTGTTTATTTATTAGTTCAGAGTTGTTAATTCATGTCGTTATTTTATACATCTCAGTTATTATCTTGTTCTGTCATTTCAGTGAATTGTTGCCCTTTTTTTCCCAGCATGTTAATCCCTTTTTTGTGCTTAACTGTTTATTTCTTGTCATTACTTCTTTATTATATTATTGAACTGCACAGGTATTCGTTATTTGTCGTGTCTTAACCTCGTCACTACTTCGCCGAGGTTAAGCTCGACACTTACTCAGTACATGGGGTCGGTTGTACTGATGCTACACCTGCACTTCTTTATGTTATGCACATTACAGCGCCGGACCCAGTGGATATTGAGCGAGGGAGTATCCTTCAGTCCACGGCGACACCGAGGTAGACCTGCAGGCGTCCGCAGGCCTTGGCGTCACCATTTTTCTCCTCTTTCTGTCTTGTATTTCTAGACAGCTACATCTGTTTATCTCAAACTCCTGTTTTTAGTAATCTTAGACTGTCCGTGAAATTGTGAAACCAGTTCTGGGGGTTTATGTATGGAATTTCGTAATATTTGTTATATCAAGTTGATAAACTCTTAGCTTCCGCATTCTTATATAATTGTTCATGCTTCCTGCTTTTCTTTTAGATATCATAAATGAAGAAAATAGTAAATTTAACCAAAACGTTGGCTTGTCTAGCGGGTTCAACGTTAGATGCCATCACGGCCTGAAGGTGGGATTTCGGGTCGTGACACTACTACACCTAAATTCCAAACAAATTGGGGTATGATCTCAAAACTGCTGCATAAGACTAATTAGGTACACCAAAAACAATGATTAAGGGGAATAAACAACACAAATAATCTTAATAAACAAATAGCAGCACTCAAATGTATTCAACTAAATAAAAAATAATCATCATTGTTAAATGCTGAGAACTCCTTTCAGAATATAGAAAAATTAAAGAGAACAGCTACGCTATCATTTCAATGAAGTTAACACCAACTCTCTACCTACTATTACGCCAACCAAAATTCAAAAAGGATTATATACTAATTCTCTTTTTAGAATGGGAATTCTTAGATAAGATTTGCTCTAACCAGTAGCCCATTTGCTCCAATCTTGGTGGGCATGATTACCTTGGCAACCTGTGCTTGCGGGCTAGATAGGTTAACCTGTGAATTAATCGAGATGCACGCAAACTAACCTTATTCAGCAGAGTGCTGGCTGAAGAAATCAGCTCCGCTCTCAATGTCATCTGTCTTGATGCTTCCAGATTGAGCCATCAATATTCTGTATACTCTCCTTGAACAGATCTCTCCCAATTTTCTATCATCACCCAACATGTTTTCCACTTTCAAATCTTTCAGCAGAAATTCTTTCTCATGTACCTGAAATTCTCACGAGAAAATATGTCAGGAACTCATGTTACTCCCAAAGGATCAACATATTTAACGAATGATATGTATCGAATTAGATCACCCCTTCAATAGCATTTGTTTAAGAGACTAAATGAGTATTATAAAGCAAGCGAATATGTTTCCATAACACTTAAATGTTCAATATTATCAAGTTCTTGTTTAAGTGAATATTTTGAAGGGCACCTTAACAGTATCCTCGTTGCTCAAGAATGAATAACATTTACCAAACAATACCAGCTCCACAATGTAGTTTGTCCACTAGTAAATTGACCTTTCTTAAGCATATACCCTCCAGATGAACTGAATGTATGATGATTAGATGCAGTTTTGATGTTTTCACTCTCTTTAGGAAGGTCAATTTACCAGATGAACTGAATGTATGATAATCAAATGCAGTTTTCATGTTTTCACTCTCTCTAGAGAGGTCGTCATTATTTGCGACATCTCCAAAAGCAAATATCTGATTTAAAGTTAAAAGCGCTGTGAAAAGGGGAGGGATGTTTATCCCCTTCAAACTAAATAATTGTCTACAAAACCTACTTGAAATCCCTGATATCATTAGTTTAAGAAATAAGAACTACGTACTAACACAAATGTAAAGACAACTAAACCTAATATCTAGGGTAAAAGTTTAATTAATCAGCATTGAAGCCTGGATATATCATAATACCCAAGGGGAAATGAAGGAAATTTTATCGCCTACCGATTTACTTGGATCCATGTAAACATGCAAAAGAGATTTCATTGTGGGATATTTCTTCCATATGGCAATGGCAAATCGAGGCTGAACCTTTGGTATAGCCACCAATGCTTTCAACCTGCATGAGAGGACAGTTCATTAAATAATAATGCAGCACCCAAAACATATGCAGTATCAAAGACGCCAAAATGGGTAAAGTGGTAAACACGTGTAGAAAGGGTAAGCCATGATGGTGTAAGGGATGGTAGTTTTCTTTTACCCACTAACATAGAATTAACAATTTTGAAATTTCAGCCCAAAAAGAAGCACCAAAGTACACTAGAAACTAGCCAAGGCAAAACTAGCTAAACTGTGATCAACTCTGTGTCCTCTGGAGTTGAATGCAGCAGCGAAGACGGGATAAAGTATCAACAGTAAAGGATAAATATCTCTCTAAGTATACGGGACTGGTGATAGAACAAGTCATAGAAAAGGAGAAAAAATGCGACTTAAAACTCAAAGATAGAGAAATAACTCAAATTTGCAGAATTTGACAAAACTAACTTGGAACATGTTCCCTGCATGTAAGTATGATCTTGCTTTGCTTTGATAAGCTCTAAAAGATGACTGCAAGAGCTTAGCAACATGAAAAAAACATTCAATTAGAAGGTTTCCCTGGGCAATATTGAGGGCCTAGCACAAGTGTTCAATTGCAAGGTCGGGGCACTTCCTACAACTTTTCTTGGTTTACCACTACGAGCATCTAACAGGGACCAAACTGTTTGGGACCTGGTAATTGAAAGGGTAGAAGCGAGGCTAGCAGGTTGGCAAAAAAGGTACTTATTCAGAGGAGGAAGGAAGTATTGATCAGAAGTGCAAAATCGAGTATCCCCATATAATTCAGGTCCTTGTTACACGCTCCAGTTAGTGTTACAAGGAAGTTTGGAAAAGATGTAGAGAGATTTTCTATGAGATGGTTCAAATGGGGAAAGTTTAACTTGGTAAATTGGGAGACTGTCACCACACCAAAGTGTTGGGGTGGAATTGGGATTAACGATCAAACATTTTTAAAGGTTACTGAGAAACTGGTTAAAGCTCTTGCAGTCATCTTTTAGAGCTTATCAAAGCAAAGCAAGATCATACTTACATGCAGGGATAGAGGAGAATGCTGTTTGAAAGGAGGTGATTGCGGAGAAGTATGGGGTTTTGGAAGATGGTTGGAGAACAACAAATGTATCACTTAATGAGCGCGGGCTAATGGAAACATATTGAAGGGTTGGGAAGAGCTTAATGGAAACATATCATTCAGAGTGGGTAATGGGAGTAGGGTAAGTTTTTGGGAATATAAGTGGTGCAGGGACAACATTTTGTGAATCACATTTCCAAACATGCATAGAATCCCATGCCAAAAGGAAATGCCAATCAATCGGGTGTATTGGGATTTGAGTTTTAGGAGGAACTTACAAAGAGCTTCTTAGTAGGGAAAGGTGTGTTTTCTCCCATATCTCTGTATGGATCCCTAGGGCACTGGGAAAGGTGTGTTTTTTCACTTGGCTAGCTGTGAGAGCAGTGATCTTGACAGCAGAGAATATGAGGAAGAAGATTAGTTGTGTCAGTTAGTGCTTCATGTGCAAAAACTCAAGAGAAGATGCAAGACATCTCGCTTTACATTGTCCGATGGCGTCCTATTTGTGGTGGGAAACCCTAAGAAAGTTCGAACTCCATTGGGTTATGCCAAGCATGATGAAAGAAGACGGAAGAGAAGAAGCAGGCAATGAGATATGGCTTCTCTAGCATCTATGTGGATCTTATGGAGAGAGACAAATAGGAGAGCTTTTGATGGAGTAGGATTTTGCACACCTGAAGATTATAGTCTTATTCCATATTTCTTTTCGGTGCGCCTATGATGTTCCTATATGCATAGAAGAGTGAGTGTCTTTTGAAGAAAAACATATCTTTTTGTAAGGTTTTCTACGTTTTAATATAATTCTTGTATGTGGGTGTGTTTGTTGCCCTATTGTAATAAATTTATTACTTTTATCAAATAATATAAAGAAGTTTCTTGGTAAGAGAAAAATTTGAGACAAAATCGTAATCACAAATTTGAGCCAAAATAGTAATCACAACCTGGGGAGTACGTTATCAGCTTTTGACCATCACATGTGTTTATGGGCATTGGGAAATTCCAAACATAGAAAATCAAAAACGGCACAAGCACTTACCAGGGGCTCTTTTTTATCATGTCCTTGTCAACGCAACTCTTGGGAATAAGAGAACCATTTGCATTAACAGAAAGTCTTGTTAACTTGTTTCTGTAGAACAAAAGATCATGAACTTCTTAGCACCGAACATCTTAGGCATACAAAACGGTATAAGGAAACATCAACATATTTTTCATCTCTATATAATATATAGGCAGGTTGCCCAAAGAAGGTAAGTCCTTAGGCATCTTGCATACTGAAGATATTATGCCTCAAGCATCAAATTCTCATTTGAACAAGATCAGAAAAGACATAAAAACAACTTTTGCCCCATTCAACAAAGTATAGGACTCTCTTTGACCATTCCATTAATGGTGGAGGTCTCTAGTAGGGCTGTCTATGGGGGGCGGTATTACCCGTAACCGGTCCGTCCTGGTCCGGCTGGGAGGGGTAGGGGTAAGGGATTGAGGCTAAGGGGAAGGGGAGTGGGAGGGAACCGGATAAAGTACCCTTAGAACCGGTCCAGTTGATAACGAACCAGTACAATATCGTTTTTATTTTTTTTAATTCTAGCAATTTTTCTACTGTTAGCCAACGATTATTTTTTTTAAATAGTTGTTGGCAACAACCAAAAATAGGCATTTTTTCCTCTCTACCCGGTAACACCCATCTGAAACAGCTTCAGTGCCCCTCCAAGGTAGGGGTAAGGTTGATTACATCTTACCCTCCCTAGACCCCACTTGGGAAAAATTACTGGGTTTATTATTGTTGTTGTTACCCCGCTAACACCCTCTACCCCCTATATTATGTTTTTAACTGCTAAGTTTGTCAAATTACACTTTGGCCCTATTTTAAAACTATAAATAACTCATTTCATTCTTTCATTTTTCACACAAAACTCTCTTATCTCTCCAATTCTCTCTCTCTAATTGCAATTAATGTTCTAGCACTCTATTCCTTTGCTATAATTTTTCAAACATCAACATCAATTATACGGCAGTGTATTTTTTCCTTAGCACTACACTACTAGTCGAAGCGATTTTCTTCCATCAATGTCAATTATATGTCAAAATTTACGTTGGCATTTGGTACATTCGTTCCAACTTTTATTAATTTTCGCATTTATTTTTGTTATACCTGTGTTGCTATTTGTTGTTATTTTAATTATTTAGTATTACAAATGGCTCCTAAACTGGTAAAAAAGGTATATAATAAATTGACAAAGGGTAATGCGAGTTCTAATAATCCTAATCCTATTGATGACTTCACTCGCGTAGATGAAAAACCTTTCTATCATAATGTTGGTGTTAATTATCAATCACTAGATCACGAATAAGTACAAGAGCAATATGGTGGTTATGAAAATTTGAGGATGAAGGAGAAGAGAATGATAACTTAGATGAAACACCCACTAGTCCGGATCCGGCAGCTCCAACTCAAAGTCCACCTCAGTTTGGAGCTGATGTTCCATTACCTCCCACTAGACGACCAGTTAAACGTAAAATATGATCAATTTTTTGACAATGATTTACGCAAGATAAGGTTAATGAAAAGGTTATTTGTAAAATTTGTCAACAATGGTTATCTTTGAAAAATAAATCCGATCATGGCGGGACAAGAGATTTAAAGAAGCATATGAAAACTCATCACAAAGTTGTTTGGCTTGTTGAGGATGGGTCTCTGTTCAGAAACAAATCCATCCCAGTCCGGGCATGGTTCTCATACTGTACAACCACAAATCAACCATATGACGGGAGGTCTTCTCCTCATGACCCAAACATGGATAGGAAAAACATATCAAAAATGGTTGTCGTAGAGGGTTTTGCCTTTTACTTTTCCATCGTCTGATTGGTTTATTCGTTACATACAAGAAACGTATAATCATGTTTTCAAGGTTTTCCTCGAACAACAGTTAGAAATGATGTTTTTAAATTTCAACGTGAATATCAACAATATTTACGTTATTTATTTTTTCCACTTAGACGGTAAAGTTTTTATCACTTCAGACATAGGTCGTAGTGTCAATGGTTATGATTACTTAACAGTTATATGTCATTGGATAGATAACAACTGAGCTATACAAAAACGCATTATTGGTTATAAATTGTTGATGACCGACACACTAGTATTTTTATTTCTAAACAAATTTTTAAAAATTATGATTTTTATGGACTTTCTAGCAAAATTATTCTATTACTTTAGATAATGCTTCTAGTAACACTTCAACTGTAGGTGTTTTGAAAACTAGATTAGATCCACATTGTTCCGAAATTATTCCATATTAGATGTACATGTCGTATTTATAATTCAGTTGTTCAAGATGGACTTCTTTTGTTTGGCACTACTCTTGACAAAATCCAGTTTGCAGTTGGTTATATTTTTCGCTCTCAAATACTTGCTAGAAGTAGAAAATTTAAGATACATTGTGGTGCTTGCGAATTACCCTTTAGAAAAATTCCTAAAGAAGTTCTAGCTAGATGGAATTCAGTATATGATATGTTTTCTATTGCTTACGGTTATCAATTGACAATTACCAACATGTGTTAATGCATATGTTTCTACTGTTCAAGATATGATAATAGATGATGATTGTTAAACTGCTTTTCATCTTATTCAATTTTTGGAAGAAAAAAAATTTGTGCTTCTAAAGAATTTTCTGGAGTATATTATCCGACTATTTCTAGCAAGTTAATTTTTCTTTGTTTTTTTGAAATGAAAACATTTGTATATATTATAAAATCAGTACATAGGTTGTAATGAAAACCATATTTACAGGTAAGTGCTAACTCGATTTGCTAGTGTGCAATCCTAGCAGGATCCAAATATGTCTATGATTGACAATATATCTTCTGTGTAAAACTGATTACACCAAAAACAAAAAAGAAGAATACAATTGAGTTTGATCTTCTGCACTGAGTTACTTCTGTCTTCAAAACATCTAGCATTCCTTTCTTTCCAAATTGCCCACCAGATGCATGCTGGGACAGTCCTCCATCTATCTCTGTTGGTTGCTTCCGCTCCAGCTTCTTCCCAACTAAAAGAACTTCATTGATCCTATGGGGCATTGCCCATGAGATGCCCCTAAGATTAATAAAAAAATTCCATAGTTGGTTTGTTATCTTGCAGTGTAGAAATAGATGGCTAACTGTCTCAACACTTTCCCCACATAGAAAACAACTTGAGCACAAAGAGATTCCTCTCTTTACGAGATTATCCGTTAAGACTGCCTCATTTGCTAGTAGCCAAGTGAAACAAGCTACCTTATAAAGAATCTTGGTTTTCCATATATGCTTCCATGGCCAATCTCTTATCTGTAGGTTATTTTGATTCAAAATCTTATATGTTGCCTTCACCTGATAGACCCCTCTGTCATGCCTCTGTCACCAAAGTGAGTCCACCCCTCCCTGTATTCCTGTGAATGTCTCCGGCTTGTTATAAAGGTCAGTTAATCTTGCTATCTCCCAGTCATTCAATTGTCTTTTAAGAATTAGTTCTCAACCTTGAGAACTCCACATCTCAGCTACTGTCTTCTATTGGTCTTGTGCCAAACCAAACATATCTGGGTAGAGTTCCTTTAGGCATCCATGCCCTAACCAGTTATCATTCCAGAATGAAGTTTTCCTTCCATTGTTCACTCTTATGAAAGTATGATTCTTTATTGTAGGCCAAAGTTCCCTGATGGATCAACAAACAGAGTCCATATGATGCACTAACTTCCTTTGACACCCAATTATTTTCCTCTCCATACTTTGCTTTGATCACTTTGCTCCATAAGGTTTGGGGATCTTGAGAATACCTACATAGCCATTTCATTTTGAGAGCCTTGCTTTGATTCTTCAAGTTTCTGATTCCCAGACCACCTTGCATTTTCATCTGTGATGGATTTCCATTTGACCAGATGGAAGGCCTTTTTCTCCTTATTCCCTTGCCAAAGGAAGGATCTTCTTAGTTTGTCCAATCTCTGGATAATTCCTGCTGGAATTGGGAACAAGGTCATCATGTAAGTGGGAAGTGAATCTAAAAATGAGTTGATTAAGACTAGCCTTCTCCCTATTGATAAATATTGTGCTTTCCATCTTGACAGCTTCTTTTCACATTTTTCAATGACTGAATTCCAAATCTCTTTGGATTTAGATCCTGCACCCAGAGGCATCCCCAGATAGATGGTAGGTAGAGATCCTACTTCCCCTCCCAGTACCAGTGACAGTTGCTCCATATTTTGGACTTCATTGATGGGTAAATATGGCTCTTTCTCCTGTTGATGTGAAGTCCTGAAATTCCTTCAAACAAAACCAAAATGATCCTCATATATCTCAGCTGCTCCTCTTCAGCATCACAGAAGACTAGAGTGTCATCAGCATATTGGAGATGTGTGATCTCTATATTATTAGCACCATTCATGTCCACCTCAAAGCCTTTGACCCATCTATTGACATTTGTTGTCTTAACCATGTTGTTCAGACCTTCCATGGCTATGATGAATAGGAAGGGAGATAAGGGGTCACCTTGTCTTAGACCTCTATTGGCAGGGAAGAAACATTCGGGGGATCCATTTATGAGGATGGAAAATCTGACAGTAGAGATACAGAATTTCATCCAATTGATCCATTTCTGCCCAAAACCCATATGTTCTAGCATTTTCAGCAGAAAACTCCAGTTGACATGATCATAGGCCTTCTCTATATCTAGTTTGCATAGAATTCCTGATTTTTTCTTTTTGATTCTTGAGTCCACTGCTTCATTGGCAATCAACACTGCATCCATTATTTGTCCTCCTTTAATAAAAGTCATTTGTTGAGCACCTACTAGTTTGTCTACCACCCTCTACAGTCTTTCAGTCAAAACTTTTGATAGCAGCTTGTAGAAACTCCCTATCAGGCTGATTGGCAACAATCTATAAGTTCCTTAGCACCTATCTTCTTTGGAATCAGTGCTATGTAAGTTGCATTGAAGCTCTTCTCAAACATCTCTTGAGAATGAAAATTGTTGAAAGCCTTCATGATGTCCTGCTTCAGAATATCCCAGCACTTAATATAAAAACCCATTGTGTAACCATCAGGGCCTGGGGCCTTGTCACTTGCACACTTCTTCAGACAGCTCAGGACTTCTTGCTCCTCAAACTTGCTTTGTAGAAATTCCTACTCCAATTTTGAGCTAGTGGGGCAGTTGTTAAAATTGGCTGCAGGTCTCCACTCTTCAGGTTCTGTGTATAACTTCTTATAGAATTCAATAATCTCATTCTTTATTCTACTAGGCTCCTCCACTGTTTCATCTTGGATCACCAGTTGATCAATATAATTGTACCTCTTGTGTGCATTGCCAGTGCGATGAAAAACTTTGTATTTCTATCCCCTTCTTTGAGCCACAGGGACATAGATTTCTGTCTCCATGCACTTTCTTCATTCTTGAGATGCTCCTCAAAATCCATGAGGACAGCTTCCTTCCTCACTGACTCCTCCTCTGTCAGGGCTCTTGCTTGCTGTATTGTATCAAATTCTGCCAATTGGCTCATCAGTTTAAATTTTTGCATTCCCAGATTTCCCTTACAGCTTCTGCTCCATTCTTTTAGCCTGCCTTTGAGGGCTTTTAGTTTGCAAGCTAAAATGTAGTCTAGTCTTCCTGAGAATTCAAAAGTTGTCCACTAGTTTCATCAAAACCTTCATAATTCAGCCACGAATTTTCAAACTTAAAGTATGATTTGGCATGCTCCCATACACCACAGCAGAGGGCCACATGGGTATGATGAGAGATCAACCTTTGTTGGATAGTTTGCTTGATGTTTCTGTAGCTATCATCTCATTCTTCTGAAATCAGAAACCTGTCAATTCTAGAAGCAGTTGTATGATTATCCACTTTGAACCAAGTGTAGGAGCCACCTTCAAGATGAAGGTCTATCAACTCCATGTCTTCAATGAAATCCGAGAATTCCACCATCTTTTTGGACCTCCTAAGGCAGTCCCTTTTTTCAGTGGGAAACCTTGTGACATTGAAGTCATCACAAACTGCCCAAGGGCCATTCAGCAGACCCTTCACTGCACCAAGCTCCTTCCATATTGTTCTTCTTCCAATTCTACAATTTGGAGCATATACTCCTGTTATATAACATTGGAAGTTCTGTAAGAGAGCCTCGAACTTACATGTCAGTGTGTATGCCCCAATCTATAACACCTCCCCTTTCCACACTCTACAGTCCTATAGTAATAAAATTCCCTCTCTCGTGCCACTAGCTTCTAGACATGCATACCTCACCCATCTCCCACCCCAAATTTGACTGACAATTCCCTTAATATCCCCCTCTAGTTTTGTTTCATGCATACAAATAATGTCTGCATTCCAGCTTCTTATTTGACTCTTTGATCTCCCTTTTCTTCTTGTCAATTAATCCCCTAACATTTCATGATATTAGATTGATCTTCATATTGCAATAATGGAAAGGTCTTTCCCCCTATTTCTTTTCCCATCACTCTTGCATTTGACATCAAAGGAAGCTAGACCTTTTAATTCTATTAAGCCTTTGAATCTTTGTTTCTTCACCTCCACCTCTGTCTCCACTCTTCTAACTTATCTACAACTGTAAATTTGCAACAGCAGCTCCAGTGCTTCTTCTTCGTGACCAAGAAAATCTACTCCGAGCATTTTCCCCAACTTAATCATGTTCTGATGAACCCATAGTGTTGCGTCCATCTCCTTATCCAAATTTTGGTGTTGAATTGAGAGAGGAGTAACCTCCTCCACTTCCCACTTATGTTCAGAATTGAGATGAATTAGTTGTTTTTGGACCACCAGCCTGCTATCTGCTTGATCTTCCCCTAATTTCATGTGAGCAGAGTGCTCCCTTGCATTCTATCCCAATTTACCTGCCTCTTCATCACATTCAGACTGTTCACAACCCCCAGATGTTACTGCATGTGCCATAATTTCGTGGGTTGCAGCGGGAGTTGGATTCTCTGCGTTTATTTCCTGAAATTTTGAACTGGAGACGCTGCCCAGTTCCTCAAAATAAGGTGTCGTTCTTTTTCCTTCATTGGGCTCCCTTGAAATGTCATTAAAAATGACAAGGGCCGCTCTATCATGCCCAATTAATTTCATATATGTATTTGTGCTATTTAGGCCCAGATCTCCTGAAATAGAACTTGGACCTTGCATGTGCTGCACACGCGCCTCTCCTTTACTCTTCATATGCAGTAAAGTACACCCCACGTGCTTCCCCATCATATTTACATAGCTGGAATTTCAATGTTATTTTATGAATATAAATGAAAGAAGAATATAAAGATTTTCAAATAATGGTTGAAAATTTTTAAAAGTATTTTTTCCTATTCGTGTTATTTACATTGTTGTTGTTGTATTATACCCTCAAATCAAAGTTGTTGGTGCACTTATTGAAACGATTTACATGAACTTAGAAATTGACGCAACACAAAGACCATCTCTTGCTACTTGTTTGCTCAACGTTCAACCAAATACTAAAGTTGTGTATGACCATTACCAAAGACTAACTAACATTGTTGCACCAACTACTGGTGCCTCTTCTTCTTCATCATCGCAGCCTCTTAAAAATTCAGCTATACAGAGACCTTATGATGCTATTTGGAAAATGATAAGCCAATCACAATCTTTACAAATTAACGAGCTTGATGTTTATTTACTTGCAGGAATTATTGATATTCGTGATGATGTCTTTCAAGAATGGCACAAGATGTATTAACTATTCAAGCTTCATCAGTAGCTTTCGAAAGCGCTTTCGGTGCAGCACGATTTCAAATTGAAGACCACAGACACACGTTGGCCGAAGACACCTTAGAGACTGCCGTTTTATTCAGAGAATAGATTAAACGAGAGAAGAAACTTTGCCCTTCCAGAAATAATTCAAGAAGACGACAATGCCTATAATAAAATACTATCTACCAGAGACGGCAGGGACAACAAGTGCTACCAATTCAAAGCGAAGAACCACGAAAAGTTAATGAAAAATTACGTAAATCGTTCAAAAGAAATATGTAATTTTATTTTTTACAAGTATTGAAATACAAATAAATACTTGTAACTGGTATTAGAAATATAATGTTTACACTGCATTAAATAAAATGAAAGATGCTTCATAGCCTTAAATTTTTTCCATTCATTAAAGTTTGTGTGTAATTAAATATAGCAATTTTTTATATTTTAATTTAAAAATACCCCTAAGTACCCTTACAGTCCCCTTAAGTACCCCCCCCCCCCCCCCCCCCCCCCCCCCCCTCCGTAGGACTGGTAGTGGTAGCGGTAAAAATCCCCTTACCATGTACCCTTAATTCCCCTTAGTCTCAGTCCCCTTAAGGAACCCCCCCCCTGTCCCGTACCGCCCCCTTACCCGGTCCCCTTAAGTATACACAACTCTTCGGGAGATGAACCAGGACTTGATAGCCTTCCATTATAAACATTCAAAAGTATTTTGCTTTGAAAAAAACTCCTTCAGTTACCGGCTATCCTTTACTCCTCAATAACATACTCCAAAAATTTTAACTTGAATACAAGTTTCTTTGACAAATCATTAATCTATTAGAGAGTATTGATTGTCGTGTCACCTAAAACCTAGCATACTAGCTCTAACTTAATTATCCCAAACACTTTGTGTAATGTACATCACAGATGCATTTGGGGCTAAACTTCTGTAGCTAAATTGAAGTTTCAATCAAACAAAGCCAATCATAAGGAAGCACAGGTGTTGGAACTTGGGACACTCCTTGAAGGTCAATGTTAACTTGTATTTTTTTATGCAATTATTTAACATACTATCTTCAACATCCGGGTAACCATATATACAAGCAAGATTTCTCCACCATGTTGACATTCAGACTAATTTTCTTAAATATTATTAATTATTAAGTATTAAACATTGATTGTAGCACTTTGACATATAAATTAGCTATTAAACACCATATAAACTTGGAGGATAGGATATTACTATTGTGAAGATACAGTCGAGAGCAACACCGAACCCTGACTCTACGTCTCTACCTTGTGATAACTATTAAGACTCTTTGAGCACGAGTTTAATTCTTTCAATATAAGAACAGTCTCAGCCCAAAGTACGAAGATCAGAGAAAATAATGACTCTAATGCAGGTCACTGTTCTAGATTAATCCATTAAAACTAGCGAATACAAACAAAACATGAAATCCAGTTCCCAGATTATGAAGCATTGAGCTAAGGTGTCACTTGATTCAAGGATTTTCTATGCAAGGATTATCATAAAGGGATAGTTATAAAGGATTTTCTATGCAGGTCACTTTCTTCCTCGTTTAAGTTTGCTCACTTGCATGTCTTATGGATGTGAAATAGTCTATGACCATAATCTAATGAGTCAAGTCAAATACTGAATACTACTCCCTCTGTTTCAATTTAGATGACACACTTTCCTTATTAGTCCATTCCAAAAAGAATGACATATTTCTGCAATTGGAAATAATTTAACTTTAAACTCTTCATTTTACCCTTTTTACTCTTAATGAGAAGCTTTTATTACCACACAAATATCAAGCTTTTAAGACCACAAGTTTCAAAAAAAAAAATATCTTAAACTTCGTGTCGAGTCAAACTGCCTCGTCTAAATTGAAACGGAGGGAGTACTAGATATTTAGCTGAACGGTGTTCGACTGCAACTCAATCAGAAACCAATTCCATAAATTAAGCTTCTCAATTTTTATCTTTTCTGAAAGCACTTGAGCAGAAACCAGTTCTGCTGTTTAATGTAACTAAAAGCTTAATAGTGCGGCTCTTTTCACCTTTTTACTTTTGTGGGACTCGTAGCAGGGCTTCTAATCTGGGATTTGTAGCTCCTCTTGTTGCAGCTCAGTGTCTCATTTCCACAATGTTTACTTAAGTAGAGGTGAACAAGGAGACTCCCTGTACCACCTGCCCACCCACCCAAAAAGAAATGAAAAAATATGAGCAGAACACTTTCCTTCCGAGAACAACATACTAAAAGAGAGGTTGGTCTTTCCTAATTAGGAAAAGTATAGCAGACAAAAGATAGTACTATAAGGGCTCACAAATTCACATTTCAGTTTGGTATTTCACAGTAAACTAGCCCAAATTTTATGGTCAAATTACTTACAAGCCTGACAAATTGATATTATATAAATGTTTGCATATATTGGATCCACTGCATTGTCCAAGAATTCGAGTTCAATGAGATATGACTTTGACATACCTAAACTGACAAGAAGCTAAGCTGTAAGTCAGCCCAGCTATATGTTCAGCTAATTCAGCTTCGTCAACACAATGTCTTGAATGCACCTTAATGAAATTAATTGTTAACTTGGATAGAACCTGCCCAAAAAGAAAAGGAGGAACTCAACACCCAAGGAATACCACCAGAATTTCAAGCTTACATGGATCAGACAATTAAATATTTCCAATAATTACTAGAACAAGTGTTGCAACAACCTCCTCTATAGGTGGCCGTTTCCAACCAATATGATTGGCAGGGTCCTTGTATCGACCTTGTTCCCTATCACCAATAGCAGTAACAATTATCAGTCATTAAACAAGTATCCCAGTTTATCACAGATGATTATAGATTATAGATAAGAACTTCCTTCATAGTAGCTCAAGCATACAATAACAAACAACAACAAACCCAGTGCAAGCCCACAAGTGGGGTTAGGGGAGGGTAGTGTGTACGCGGCCTAAACCCTACCTTTAGAAGGTAAAGACGTTGTTTCCGGCAGACCCTCGGCTCAAGAAATAGTAGCTCTTGAACATAATAAGTTGAAATGCATGATGGCAGATGATCAAAATTTCACTAAAAGCATTAGCATATGAAAAGGTTACACTACAGTTCAAATGACTACTTCATCTCAGCACTTTCAAACTGAATCAAAGCTTTAGATGCTCGTTGAACTAGGTGAATTGTGTGTGCCTCTCTAAAAGCTTCAGCTATTAGAGAGGAGAGAAGACACGTTTATTTACTTACATTAGGTCTGCACACTCACCCTCACATGCGAGCTTGAATCTTTTGTTGAACCAGGCGCATAAAACTCTGTTTGATAATGGTGATACTCGAAACCAAGACCTTTGTCTGCTGCAATACCATGTTGAGTTATGTGACCACCTCTCTAAAAATTTAAATTGGATACATTTATTTACTTATATTAGGTCAGCGACAAAATTATTCGAACCATGGATTGTGCCATTGTGGTACCTTTTGCAGGAATAAATTTGGTAGTACCTTTAACCACTGCCTCAATGTGCATCAAATGGAGCATGTTCAAGAAACATTAATCTAGCAAGCATGCTTTCTCTAAGTCATCCAAAATGATTGGTTGCATGCACAGGTGAACTATGAGACATCTCCAAAGATGTTGATGCACATTTTTATATAGGATACAAATATAAAGAACTTGTGGCAAAAAGAAAAGCAGATTTTTCAACATTTGTGCAGGGCTTTATCTCTCTGTCTCGTTTCTTCTCTTCTCTTTATTAGCAAATTGTTTGCCTCTTAGAACACAAGTCTGAACCAAGGAAAACTAACAAGCTTAGAATTGTAAAAGAGTTGGAATAAAGGACAAAAACAAGTATTGTCAACCTTTTGTTGATGTATGCCATAAGCTTGTTTGTGAGGTAACAGACTGTATGAAGAGGATAAAGGCGTTGAACACGGGAAACATGACTCATCAATGATTCGCTATTCACGAGGTCGCAAAACTCCTCGGCCTCACATATGATTAATATATATGGAACTTTAACTTCTGATGGAATCTGCGCAGAGTAAGAGTCTAGTGACATCAAAAAATTGCAAAGGCTAGAAATAGAAGTTATCCTTAGATAGAACCAATGCAAAAGCTTGGAAACTGTACCAGCAGAAGCATACAATTGCCATCATAAACGACAGATGGAAAGCTCAAAAGAATGAAATAAGAGACTAGCAAGACAAACTAAGCTCTTTCTAACCCCAACGGACATCTGACTTTTTTCTTGGGATGTAAGTGTTACTTTCTTCGTTTAGATTCAAAAAAATGGGGGGGAGAGTATAGTGGGCGGACACACACAAATGTGAATGTGATAAAACATTAAACAAAGGGGAATTTGTGGGAGGGAAAGCATTGCAGCAACTCTTAAGGAGAAACAAAAGAAAGAAAAAAGGAGGATTGGGAGAAAACTGTAGGCTGGCCAGCAAATTAGTGCCACCAAACCCCTCCAGCTGCATTAATTCCACAAGCTGTAATAGGATATCAACACCCATTTGGACTTGAGCCACAACCACAAAACTTCAAAATAACAAGGTATTTCATCTTATTTGATATACACACACACAAACGCACACACATCTCTATAGGGGTTTGAGTTAAATTGTAATGTTGGACACAAACATATATGCGCATATATATAACAGGTTTGAGTTAAATTGTAATATTAAAACTTCGATATTATGAAATTTGAGTTGAATTGATGGAGTTGGATCCCTACAGGAGTGTGTAACCTTAAACATGAAATTTTATTACCAGATAAAAGAAATTTGCTTTTGCAAAAATAATCATATTCAAATGGATATCACATAAATATGTACATATTTGAGCACCAAATACAGTCAGTTGTGAAACTATTATTCTACTAAAGCTAAATGTGTACAAAAGTTAAAAATTTGACACGTTAAAAAGTAATTATAAAAAGGTGGTTCGAGATGACAGGCTAACTGAAATCTGCCAAGATTCTGAAGAATAAGTTACCATTGATATTTCCTTCGGAACACTCATTGACCACACAATAGACTTTTCAATTGGATTTGATGAAACTCGGAAGGAAAGACCTTTTTCCGCAAGCCTTGATAGCAAATGACCTGACTTGACAACATAATCATGTAAGACAGTTGCAATGCATAAATCATAATAATGGACAAAGGAGAAAGGGAGAAACAAACAGAAAAACAAAATCTACCTCCGATCGAGCCTAATTCCACAACTTTGGTGTCAATGTGAGCTACAATAGACTTATGGGCAAACTTTCCCTTTTCCCACTTTTCCTTTTCCTTTTCTCGCTTTTTTATCTCTGCAGCTTCAGCCTTCTGGGCCGCCTTTTGCAATTTCTCTCGCTATATAATGAACATTAGATTATATGCCATAACTAATTAACCTCATCTAAATAAATAGGTTTTTGTTGGGAAGACTTACGTCTTTTTGCTGCTTCTTTTCTTCATTTAAGCGAAAACGTTCATCCTTTGACATCCTCGTTTTCCCTGTTACTCCATCTACACTGCTTTTGTTACTTTTCTTGCCTTTGCCTTTACCTCTCGGTCTAGAGATGCCATCGTTTAACTCCAAAATATCACTTTCGGCGTCAGGATGACCATGGTCCTGAAAGCAAACTAGACTGTCAAAATTTACGTAGAGACAAGGTCTTTCGAGCATTTAAAAGGACTTCTAGACAAAAATACAAACATATGTTAAGAATGATGCTTTTGAGCGCATCCTTCAAGCTAATTATTCAAGCATATCTCTAGATTGAATTATGATATCAAGATGCGTTCTCCATTTGGCAGAATATGCACCCTATAGTCCTGGATATGAATTTACTCTTCAGGGTGCATGGATCTCTAATATTAGATTGAAGCTCTTCTGTTCTTCTGATCACTATTTAAATAAAAAAAAGAAAAGAAACCCTCAGTTGTAACTTTTGAACATTTTAGATATTAGCAGTGTACAGGTAGCTGTATTTAGATGAAATGAGTGGTTCACGAACAAAACTAACTCTCCTAAGTTAAGCTTAACTAGGAGAAAAAAAAAACTGTTCATGAAGAACTTCTTCCATATTTTATTCTCTGGAAAAAATAGCACTTAGGCTATCTGTTTTCCACCTCAGGTCCTCCATGCTCAACAGCCCTAAACCTCCCCCTCACTTTCCTCCTCAATCTCTCCCTCTCACCTCTTTCTCACAGTTACTCTGTTTCCCTCTCAGTCAGCGCCGTTTTACTGGTGCGGCAAAATTATTGTACTCCAAGGCTTTAGGTAATGCGTCCCTTCGACGTGTCCAATGTGAGAAAGCTTTACCTGTTCTCTCTCTCTCTCTCTCTCTCTCTCTCTCTCTCTCTCTCTCTCTCTCTCTCTCTCCCTCTTTCTCTCTCTAGTTCAATCCAGCCTTCTCGTTGCCGATGTAGTCAACCGACTACTCTTTCCTTCCAGAGCCTCTTTTCATTTTTGAAATCCCATTTTATTCAATTAATTCTTTATTTTGGTCCGAGAAAATGAGATTGTTCATTTTGATAGCACAATAAAAAGTAAATTTGACTGGAATTGGGACGAACTTCGCATTAGAGTTAAACCAGTAAAATCTATTCTTAATTAAGAACTAGCCCAAACTTTAACTTGAGAAACGATAGAAAAGCAGTTAACGCTCTGGCAATAAGCAAATAGAGATGAACTTGAATATCAACAACTATGTCTTGCTCCCTTATTCATGTTCCAATTTACAGGTAGCATATGGTTCCACCCCCATATTCCTGAAGCAAATTATGGGGTATCTTTATTAGCTTATAAAGTTGAAAAAATGTCCAATAAACTTAATTTCCGGTGATATATTTAGTAGGTAGAGTACCAGAAGCCCTTAAAGTTAATCGAACATGTGCTTTTCTTTTTATTCTCTTCTTCCTTCGTGCCACCCACGCAAAAATCTTACAATCTTCTTTGAATGATGCACGTTCCAAGGAATGGTCCAACCATAATTCAGTATCCCATTGAAACCTGGCCTTTCATTTTGAGGGGCACACATGGACAAAATGCGGGGAGCTGCAGAAGGGGCATGTTTTTATTCATATTAAGAAGAACAAGGGAATGAAAAATTATTGCTATGCAGAAAAAGCAAATACTGAAAGAAAAACAATAAACTTTAACCAGGGAAACACACCACAGAAGGACCGGCTTCAATCAAATATCGGTGAGAAACATCCTCTGCCGCTCGCATAAAATTGTCATTACCTGTTCGACAGTTTTTCGTCTCAGCTGTATAACCTGAATGTTAATTCCAGCATGGAAAAATTACTTCTTTATTTTCTTATTGAAGTGACGATAAGATGCAAAGACATCTGTTGTCACATAGCCAGTAGATGAGACAACAGTAGCTTACCATTTGTGGACTTAAAAGGTCTGGAGCTCAATTCTGTTTCTTTTACAATTGCCTTAGTGGAACAAACTTTCTCCTCCTCATTCCAGGAAACACTCTTGCCCCTATCCTCAGATTCATTATCAGACTCCAAACAAATTAGTCCATCAATACCTGAAGAAAAGCTTACATCTAAGAAGAGCCGCACGTTCAAGTCAAAGAACTGCATAGGAAAAAACCTTTCACGAAGGCAAATCTATAAAATAAATCTTTTCAAACAAAATCTACAAAAATAGTGGTGCAAGCCCTTCTGAGTTATAACAGTCCACCTTTGCAAGGAAAGGTGTGGACAAAACCCTGAGGCGTAAGAGAATCCTCTGAGGATTGACATTTCTTGTTACTCCCTGAAAATAGGATACCCAATCAGACCAGCAAATGAGAAGAATTTTAGAAGTATATGTGCTAGTTTGTCGTTTTCCTAATTGTTTCATATAAACTTAATCCATATGCCAATGTGCCCATTTTAGTAAAAACTAAATATGTATTAAGACCAAAATATCCCCTTAATCATCATGTTCTTGCACCGGAGGAAAGTACATATGAGGTATACACCTGACTAGCTCAAACCATTATGCCTGACCTCGACTCAAGGCACACACAGAATCTACCTTTGTGCACAATAACTGAATAGCAACACAACTCATGGGAGCAGTCAGGGTGATGCAGCACGAAGAGCAAACAAAACTTCCACTCGTCCATTTATGAAGAAGAATTACAGAAGTCTGCTACTATTAGTTAACATGATATGTGTCCAAAGCGAACAGGTAAAACACACTGGGCAAAGAGGTTTGACTCTTGAAGGACAGATTGTGACTGGAATGTGGCACAATTTAATTTAAGTCACATTCTGGTGGCAGACCAGAGATACTGTAAATGCATTTCATGTTTTTTTTTATAAGTAAGTAATTTTATTAATCAATGGGATAAAAACTCCCGTATACAAGAGGTATACCAAAAGGTAGAGGATCTGCAACAAAGCATGATTCTCTATGAAAGATACTCAATCATCTATACAAATTGGAATCTCAAGGATGCACCAAATCCTCAAATGCACAAGATCATTTTCATTCCCCTCAAACGCTTTCCTTCTTTCCTTCCATATAACCCACATGAGAGCTAGTGGAGCAACCTTCCAAGCCCTATGGCTTTTGGCCCTACTTCTGACAGCCCGCTAAGCAACACATTTCTGACAGTACCTGGAATTACCCACTGTGTACCAAAGCAGTTCAGGATCATTCTCCAGTGACCCAAGGTCACCTTGCAATGTATAAGAAGGCGATCAACTACTTCACCCGAGCATCTGCACCATTTCATGTTCTTTATACAGTTAACTAGTAAAGTTGGAGAAGCAATGTTCCAGAAGGGCCTGGAAATGCTATATAATAATATGAAAGCTTAAGCCTCAACTTGCCCTTGTAGGGTCATACTGCTTAGAAGGAAAAGCAACTATAATGCCCATGATACATCAACTAACGCCTCTGGATTGAACGATGATGACAAAACCATCACTATAAAATAATGGAGTAACAGTTATCATCAAATAAAGAATATAAATTAGGAAACTGAGGATGACTGATGTATAACGTTAACTAATGACAGAAGGACCAAATGATTTAACTGGGATACTAACATAAATTAACTGTTACGTGTTACACCTTCTCCAAATTATCATGGAGTATAATTCATTTCCTATGCATTATAGAGTTTTGCACAGTTGACTTGCGCACAAATCTCTCGTAAAGAACTAATATGAACTCTCCCAAATTTTTTCCCTGACCTTTTCCATATTTCTCTGCATAATACCGCTCCTTTGTTGTAGCTCTTCTGTCACTTGTTAGTTTTGCTATTTCTCAATTTAAATTGCTGGGACTTAAACCATCTCTGAATTGTGCTAAGGGAATTAATTATCTTCTTCATAGAAGAAAAGATTTGGTGTCAGATGTTTGCCTCTTGGACACTAATCTAAAACCCAAGAAAAGAAGTCCCTTCATAGTGGTAAATCTGATGTGACAATACTCGGCATTCAATAATAACTTTGAATTAGGCCAATTGAAAGCTTACCGCCATCGCTTTTGTGGTCTAAAGTTGACGAAGAGCAATTCTGTGAAACAGTAATAGCTTTAGTACATCTGACTATTGGGACATTATATTTTGAAAGCTCCGACGCCGGTGTTTCAGCAACCATGGATGGGGTCAAATCAAGACCTGCAGGAGAGACTATTTTCATCAACACTTATTTCCCTTCTTCCTTTTTTTTTTTTTTTTTTTTTTTTTTGAAAAAAGGAAGTCTACTATTGAATGCATAAATTCCCAAACTTCGGAGAAATAAGACTTGAAGGCACAAATTGCAACAGAAATCTCAGTAACGGGGAAAATCTACAACCAAGCCTTCAGCAATCGTTCCAAACCACCCAAAATAAACAAAGGAATGTAGAAGTTGGCGTGTAGGTTAACAGAGTACAGCAACAACAACAACAAACCCAATGTAATCCCACAAGTGGGGTCTGGGGAGGGTAGATAAGTACGCAGATCTTATCCTTACAGTGAATGTAGAGAGAGGTTAACAGAGTACAGCATTAGCAGAAGTTTAGAATACTTTTCAAGATAACAACCTAAGTTCCAAAGAGCTATAAACAAGAATTAATTAAATTCAGTGACAAGTGTCGAGTATCGTAGAATTTCACATTAATTTCTGAATAACCACAAAAGACCCAAAAAGCAATAATTTGTCTAATAAGGGATTCACAGTCAACTAAACTTCAAGTGAAATACAGTTCACAATTATAAACAATTCAAAATTCTTAATGATTACTCAATATGCAAAAGTGCATAATGTATGTATTCAGGGGCGGCGCTACCCTTGTCCAAGGTGAGTCAATTGAGACCCTTTCCCATGAAATTTGGACTGTGTAGATAGGTAATTGTCTTTTATATATATATATATATACAATGGCGGACTCAGGATTTCGTGCAAGCGGGTTCAATCTTAGAAGTGCATAACTTTAGTCGTAAAATATTAGTTGTCAAGTGGGTTCAAATAAAATATTTATACAAAATTTGCGCAGCTTTAATCACAGTATTATTTTTTGACGAAGCGGGTTCAGCTCGCTTGACACCATGTAGGTCCGCCATATATATATATAATACACGTGGAAGGGATGGAGGTCGAAGATTAGGATAGTAGGTTAGGGAGTCTAGATTATTCATACCGGTAGTATTAGTACGTACTCTCACATTTGGTTGGCAGTAGGCTTATTTGAATACATGTTGTTTTTTTTCTACATTTCGATCATCTTACTATTTTGTTGTATATCGTATGCTGCTTTTACATGTTTTTCGGTGTTGTCCTGCCTTGTTTTCTTGTTATTATTGTGGTACCTATGCTTGCCTGATCCGAGGGTCTATTGGAAACAGCGTCTCTACCACCACAAAGGTAAGGTCCGCGTACACACTATACTCCCCATACCTCACTAGGTGGAATTATACTGGGTATTTTGTTGTTGTATACTACACGTTGAATCCCCTTGCTTTCTTGGGGTGTTTACTTCTTTATATTATTTGAAATTGAACATATCACAGAAAGAACACAAATTAAACTAAATAATACGTGAAATTCCCAAGTCCAAAATTGCAGATATTCACATTGTTTTCTAAATAATCACTTAAAGACCAAAAACAAATAAAAGCTTATTTTCAAACCAATGTGTCCAAAATTGTGGTATTTCAGGATAATTGCTTCAATAACAGCTTAAATATTTAATAATTCATAATTCAAGCAACTCAAATTCAAACGAAAAACCATCAAAAAGTAAAAGAAAAGGAAATATCGAACTCACCGGAAGACTTAGGGTTCAAAACTGAAGAGGAACCAAATGAGCATTTAACAAATGAGACTTCGGGTTTAGAAAAATCAGATAATGGGGTATCAGCGACAAAGGAAGGAGTAGATTGTGAGGGTTTAAATGGTGTCGGATCATCGTCGTCGTCGATGATGAGGACTGGGGGCTTCAATTTAGTACTCGACTCCTCAATTTTTTGCTTCTTCTTGGACGGAATTGCCAGTGGCGTCGATAGATCAACGGTGTCGTTTTGGTAGACGGAGAAATAATCGGCGCTGTTGACAGCGTCATCGTCGTCGGACAGAATGTCCACGGCGATCGGCTGAGACATTTTGAGAAGTTAAAGATGCTTCTTTTTCGAAAGCTTCTTCGGTATTAGGGCGGGAAAGGAAAGGGAAATCGTATAAGAGAAGGCAAGCGGATGTGTTTATGGATGAATTATTCTAAGTTTATAAATATTTCTTACTATGAGAAATTATATTTTAACTATTTTGCCGTGTTTGGTTTGGTGTAAAAAAAAAAGTCACACGTAACAGTAATATAAGATAAAATATAGTATAATATACGAATAATGTTCTGACTATTATAAACTATGAATGTTAATTAAATAAACCGAAGACAAGTATATATAGAGATTGATATCTTATTCAATTTTTAAATTGATGTACATAATAAATTGAAATTACTCTATTTATAATTAAAAAAAGGTAGCTACTGTGTAAGTTACTTGTAAGCTGATGCGTAAGTTACTTGTAAGCTGCTACGCAAGCTGTTGTGTAAGCTACTGCAAGCTGCTGTATAAGCTATTGCAGACTGCTGTGTAAGCTGCTTGTAAACTGCTACTGTACCAGACATAGATAATCTTCTATCGGGGATAATATTTATCCATAACTGAGTACCGAAATGATAAGCTTCTTCAGGAAGCTTATTTCGAATAGAGTACCAAGTAGATAAACATATTTACGGCGGAGTCCCATATGGATAAACTTCTTCAGGAAGCTTATGAACATCCATAATATAATATATATTTATAACACTCTCCCTTGGATGTTCATTAAAAAGATAATGTGCCTCATTAAAACCTTACTAGGAAAAACCCCGTGGGAAAAATCCTAGTGAAGGAAAAAGAGTACACATATTTAGTAATATGCATTGCTACGTGCCTCATTAAAAACCTTATAAGGAAAAACCCCGTGGGAAAAACCTTAGTAAGGGAAAAAGAGTGCACCACGTATTTTACTCCCCCTGATAAAAATCTTGTTTCAAATATTTGAGTCTCCGCATTCCAAACTTGTATACCATCTTCTCAAAAGTTGAATTTGTAGAGAATATCATCCACCACTATTTCCGATCGATTTAAATTAATCTCATCAAACCAAGAAGCTGTTGCAAGTCATTTTATTGAGTTGCTTGCAACCTGCCATCAGCTGCTTGTAGATAAACTTCAATGGAGTACTAAATCGATAATCTTCTTCAGGAAGATTATCTACAGCAGAGTAATAAATGGACATCCACAATAATATTTTCGTAATACTCCCCCTTGGATATTCATTATTATGTGCCTCGTTAAAACCTTACTAGGAAAAACCTCGTGGGAAAAAAATCCTAGTCAAGGAAAAAGAGTGCACTAATAATATTCATTGCAAGACGCCTCATTAAAAACCTTACCAGGAAAAATCCCAGTGGAAAAAAACCTGAGCAAGGGAAAAAGAGTACAGTGCATACTTCACTCCCCCTAATAAAGACGTTATATCAAATACCCAAGTCTCTGTGTAGGAGAAGAGTTATATCTTGCTAAATTAACAGAAAATGTTATGTCAGGCCTTGTAGCATTAGCAAGACACATAAGTGCACCAATTGCACTGATTTCGCAACCAAGGGATTCCTCATCCTCTTCTGGAGGTCAGAACAGATCCTTATTCACTTCAAGTGATCGAACAACCATTGTTGTACTCAGTGCACTTTGTCCATGTAAAAGCATTTTAAGACCCTTTTTGTATAAGCAGATTGATGGATAAAGATTTCGTCTGCTAAATATCCAATTTGCAGACCAAGACAAAGTTTTGTCTTTCCAAGATCTTTCATCACAAATTCTTTCTTAAGATATTCAATTGCCTTTTGGAGCTCTTCTGGAGTTCCAACAAGATTTATGTCATCAACATAAACAACAAGGATAACAAATTTTGATGACATCTTCACTTACGTAACCTTCTTTCAGCAAATATTCACCGAGGCGATTATACCACATGCACCCAAATTACTTTAAACGGTACAATGACATTTGTAATCTGATCGAGTACATTTCTCGAGACTTTGAATTATATGCTTCATGCATTTTAAATCCTTTAGGGATATTCATATAGATTTAATCAAATGAGTCATATAGGTTATGACTTGCATTTAAATGGCATGACATCTTCAGGTGTCTGGACTGCAGGTCCGATCCTCATAATCCTTTACAATATTGTGCACTATATTGTATTAAAGATATCATCGACGATCATTTTGTATCGGTTTCGAAGTGACATAACTTGTTGAGATCTCATCACTTTTCTTATTTCAGGTACCTGAACTTCTTCTGGAATTTCATGAAATGCTATGCCGTGGGCTCTTCTAGAGCTCATTTCCTCCTTATTATGATCATTTTGATCATTTTCTCCTATCTTTTTCAAGAATTGTTACCTTTGGAACCGATTGGTCTACCACGCTTCATGCGTAAAGTAAACCCCATCCTTCAGGGACTTTAATTTTAATAGGAGCATTCGCATCTGAAATATGATATTTAATTTTGGNCCCCCCAAATGTTAGAAAAGCTAACATATATCACCAATATTTTTTGGGAAACATATCTTTGTGTATTGTGGTAGAGAAATTAATCATATACCACACATCAAAAGATAGTAAAAATATTTGGTTTCTGATCTTAAACCAATTGTGAGGGAGGACTTATCATATTTTGTTAGTCTGATGCATACAAGTGCTGATGTATACAATTTAGAAAATCGTAGACCAACACATGAGGCTTTATTTTCATAAGCGATAGTTTAGCCATTAATATGAGGTATTCAATGCTAAACTAGCTTGGATATAAACCAGCATCATCAAGATGAACTATCTTGATTTCATAATCTCAAAATTGCTCTTAATTGATAAAAGCAATTTCAAATGTCAAACTGCAGGTTGACAATAATTACACATGTAACCATCTCATATATGCATCTATAAATGGTTCATATGATAGGTGAATGGACCCATATTCACCTTTCATATATTTTAGAATTCAGGGGTTATAGCCCCAACTTTAGCTAGTATAATCAATTTATTTTGAGAATAAGCAATACAAGAGAATTCTTGAAGAATCTTCTAGTTCTTCAGTATATGCTTATCTGAATTCTCAAATAGCTCATCTAAAAATGGCAAATAGAAACTTCAGGTTTATCATAGCATGTGCTATCTCTTAGTAAACTTCTGGTTTACTATAGCATAAGCTTTTGCATTAGTAAACTTCTGATTTACTGTGGCTACTTTTGTATCAGCGAATTCCTGATTTACTGTAGCTACTTTTGTCTCAGTAAAACTTCTGGTTTACTGTGACTGCTTTTGCATCAGTAAACTTCTAGTTTACTGTGATACATGATGTAGTACAAATTGAAAAATAAGGCGGGTAACTTCTCACATATATATATATATATATATCATTTTACCCCTTATGATTGTGGAAACATGAAGATTTTCCATCTTCCAATCATTTGTAGTTTCAATATGATTGCCATTTGTATTAGTAAACTTCAGGTTTACTAAAACATATGTTTGACCATAATCATATAATATGAATGACATATTTG
Source organism: Nicotiana undulata (assembly GCA_005239495.1). NCBI lineage: Eukaryota > Viridiplantae > Streptophyta > Magnoliopsida > Solanales > Solanaceae > Nicotiana > Nicotiana undulata. The sequence continues at coordinate 67,623 of ML284200.1, forward strand.
TATATAAGCTCTTCGAAAGCCTCCGTTTATAATCCACAATCTAATATTTATCAAACACTACTGGTGTCATGTGTCTTCTAGACAAGCAGTTAGCTCTTCAGGAGTTATTGATACATTTTGTACTATCAAATATTGCTCATACACCTCTGGTATCACGAGAGAAAATCGTAATAAAATAAATAATATAAAGACAATTCTAAATTATAAATGTAAGAAATTAAGAATTTCAGTAATTTTACCACCAACTTTGTGACGAATGTCTCCTTCAGGGAGAAATGCCATTAGCATCTGAATATTTTATATCTAAGCGGCAACCACATAGTCATACATTCTTCAGGGAAAGATATATGAGTTGTTATTTCGTTCGGGGAACTCAATAACTAACCATAATATATTAATGTGGTGCAGTAGAAAGCATTCTACAAGAATGCATTTGCCTTAGAATGATACTTAATAAAATTTCCAAGATGTTTTACGTACAACAGGTACGTGCGACAATGATTCTTATGCCACAAAATAATATTTACATCCTCTGTTATTCTAGCTCTTCAGGAGGTGAGTAGAGATATTTCTTCATTCACTCCAGGGAATAAAAATGTGCTTAAAAAATAATTTTGAATAGCTCATTATTTTGTTTAAGCACGGAAAGACACACTTTCCTAATATTTTCCTACTTCATGAGGAAATTTCAATTGTGTTACTTCTTCAGGAGAAAATTTAAAATATGAAATATTAAGTATATATTCTCTCAATCATATTACCTCTTCGGGAGGTGAATTGAAATATATTTACATCAAGAGCGAGTTCATATGTACGAGCTTTATTAATATTACCACATTCACTTCAGGGAATGGATTAATATTTATCAAAATTTCTCATCCTTCAGGGAATGAAACATAATTATCTGAATGTGCATCAATCACACCAAATTGTGTGATGGATTAGAACCTCTTTTAAAATAATGCTACTTCAGGAGCAAATAGAGGCATGCAAGTAATATAGAGAAATTTTCTCTAACTTATCTTCAATTGTAACCATAGAAAGCCTAAATTATCACTTCTGGTGGTCATAGGCATATACCACTTCTGGTGGTTAACAAAACTTAGTTACAATGAGATATACGAAACATAACCACTTCCGGTGGTTGTATATTTCTTGCAAACTCTGGTGGAGTTTAAGTGAATTTAATAATGTTACCCATTTTGTAATACTTTATTAAGATAATCAAAAGGTAAATAAGTACCAAAATAGCGACTGTATAAGTATACATAGCCCCCAAACGTTTTCCACAGAAACTGCTGGGGTAGTCTCGCCATCATATAATAGCTTAACTAAAATCATTTTTTTTTTCTCTTTCTAATTTCACGAGATCTCATCCAAGTAAAATGGAATCTACATCATTATTTGGCTAGAAAGATGTTATTAATATACATGATAAACATATTTTTAGAACAAGAAAGTTCATACCTTGGATACTTTCAAAGATATGCTCGATATGGCAGAGTCTCGTGCTGATAACGTGTTATAAAATAACGACTGTTAAATAAATAAATCGAAGACAAGTATATAGAGAGAGAGATTGATATCTTATTCAATTTTCAAACTAATGTACATAATGAACTGAAATCTCATATATTTATAGAAGAAGGAAGCTGTTGTGTAAGCTGCTACTGCAAGCTGTTGTGTAAGTTACTTGTAAGCTGCTACTGCAAGTTGTTGTGTAAGCTACTGCAAGCTGCTGTGTAAGATGCTACTGCAGGCTGCTGTGTAAGCTGCTTGTAAACTGCTACTATACCAGACATAGATAATCTTCTACCGAGGATAATATTTATCCATAACTGAGTACCGAAATGATAAGCTTCTTCAGGAAGCTTATTTGGAATAGAGTACCAAGTAGATAAACATATTTACGGCGGAGTCCCATATGGATAAACTTCTTCAGGAAGCTTATGAACATCCATAATATAATATATATTTATAACACTGACAATGGTTTTTGGTAAGTGTGGATATTTTTCAACAAAAATAATTTTCAAGGGCTTAATACATAATAGAATGTTCATAACGTAAAATAATTTTCAGAAATTGTTTGTTGTCATACATAAATATGCTAATTGAACTTGCATTAATAAGGTGGAATTTCAAATAAGTTACCAATTGGACATTTTCATGCTAGCAAGTTAGGGAGGGTTTTATCCCTTTTAATATAGGACTTTTTGGTGTGAATTTCGGATTTAATCAGGCATTAATATGGGTAACGGACATGAAGAGATGTAATTATGTGTTGAATCATGGGCACGTGAATCCATGGTCCTCTCTCTATACCATGTATAATAATATTATATTTCTTCAAAAATATTTATATATACATGTGTACATTAAAGCTCAAATAGTCCTATGGTTCAATGATTATTGAGTGCACCTTTACAAGTGAAGTTAGAGGCTCATTATATATATATATATATATATATATATATATATATATAGAGAGAGAGAGAGAGAGAGAGAGAGAGAGAGAAAGTGCAAGAGGGGGTGAATTGACTATTTTTAATGTATTCCTTATCAGTTGACTAGTTTTGCAATTAGTCGACTAGTTATGATAGCGATATAATAATGCAACAAAATATAAAAACAGTAGTAAACATGCACGAATTAAAGACACCGGAATTTTATACTGGTTCGGATTCAATGTGAATCCTAATACAGTCCCCTTGGGTTGCAAGGGTGTTCTCTTTCAGTGAATGAAGCTCTCAAGTATACAATGGCGGTGTAGTTTACATCGATGGCTAAGTTTCAGTGACACTCGTTTCTCTTTGATACAATGCCTCACCAGTGATTTTCTCTCTTTGATACAATGCCTCACCAGTGATTTTCTCTCTTTCTTCTCTAACTTGTTAGACATCAGATCTTAAAGGATCTACAATGTTTGTATGCAGTAGAACAAAGAGAGGGTAATTGGTTCGATCAAAGTATATCTTCTAAGGTACAAGAATGAGTTTAAATAATGTTGAAAAAGCTTGATTGTTGAAGAGATTTGTCAACCCAATAGATTTGATCCTTGGAAAGAAATTGATTCTTTCCAAGAATAAGGTTATTCCGCAACGGCTAGGGCTGAAGACGATGTGCTGGTGATTTCCTTTTATGGCGCCAAAATCTTCCTAGAATCTTGGTCATTCCATATTTAGCCGCATGATTGATTTACTTCCAGATTCTCGATATCTTTGATTAGTTGATCTCTTCAATCTATTTTGTCAATCTTCATTTATTTCCTCAATCTTGGATGCAATCAGCGATCTTATTGGATTCAATCTATTCCATCAATCTTCAGTAATTCTTTCAATATTGGATGCATTCAGTGATCTTATTTGATTTTTCCCTTCAATCTTGAGCACGTTTCAGAGGTACCTACACATACAACAGATATATTATTTTCATCATTAAAATCAGTTATAACAATCTCCCCATTTTTTATGATGACAAAATAATATATGTATAAACATCGATGTTCGGCAAAAAATGCATATATTTACTCATTGTTATCTCATATTATAGCACTTTAATCATCTTTTGAGTATTAGTTATATTATTTTGTGCTTAATATTATATTTTACTTGTGTAGGAATAAAGCAGTGTGAAGATAAAGAGATTTGGAGTAAAATTTAATAAATACGGAAGAAAAAAAAAGGAAATTAAACAAAAAAAATAAAGAGACATAGGGGGGACACCTTATGGTGTTTGTCCCCCCAATTTGAAGACAAGAATAAAAGGATACAATTGATATCAAATACTGAAAGAAGGCAAAACGTACCAGGCAACAAATTCTGTTATTGCCTCCAGCGCCACAGCCAACGCTAGGCGCTGGCCTGGACCTTGCGTGACGGGATTTTTTCTACTTCGTTTGGGACAAGGTTATTTCGACCCTACATGATCCTAACTCGTATAAAAGGGGTCCTAAACCTAACTCTTAGGGGGGGCTAACATATTTTGAAGGGGAATTGACGTGGAGGAACACATACCACATTTGGAGGAGGTTTCTAACTAGTTTCTTTCTCTTCTATTCCTTTAATTTCATAGTTTATTAGTTCTAGAGTTTTGGGTGATGCATGAAAGTTGTAGTTTGAAGCTTGAATTATTTTTATTATTTTATCATATTGATTTATTTATTCAATCTTGCGCTTAATTATTTGATTGCTTGATCACCAATTGAATATTATCTGCGGATCTAGGATTGAACTCGGGAGAGGGAATTCTAGATTGCATATAAGATTGAGTAGAGCAAGATCTTAAATCCTAGGGGGCGGAGTTGCGGTTAGGATAGGAATATACCTAATCGCATTTCTTGGTTACTATACGTGAATTATTAATGCGTTCTTGTTAATCCTAATTCCATAGGAATATAGGCGTTAGGTTAGCTTGAATAGGCGAGTTGTACTTCGGGAGAAGGCTACGAGAAATATTAACCTCGTCAATCAATAAACTAGATAAATTAATTAGACAATTTAAGTGGAAAACTCAATGGCATTGTTAGCCCCATAGCTCTAGAATATTCACTCATATTGAATTCGTCTTTAAGTTTGTCAATATTTTCTTTAATCTTTTAATTTGTTACTCTAGATTAAATTTTAGTTAAATCTTCACACTTTAGGATTCGCTTGTATAGATTAATTGTTTGGTTTAATTTATGACTTCCTTGTATTTTACTCCCCCTCAGTAAGAGGCCTTGATAGTCGACTGCTACTAGACTCTGGTAGTCGACTGCTTCTGCAAGACCCATGACTTCATGGCTCCCCCTCAATAAGTGATATAGTCGACTCGTTCGTCATGACTCCCCCTTAGTAAGTGCTTACCTTTCTAACCTGCCCTTGAGTCGACTTGTTCTGTATTGTACATGTATTATTACATATATCTTTTTCTCCCCCTTTTTGACATAAGAAAAGAAGGAATGCAAACCAAAATATGGTTGATAGCGTAAAGGAGTTTGCAAGGATAGAGTTAAGCAAAACAAAAAAGAAAAAAATAGCATCCATCGACTGGGGGCACCCAGTCCAAACACATCAGACCAAAAAAAGCAAAATAAATTGTCTTAAACTTCCATATTAACGGCGCGGAAAATATGTAAGAGTATTGCAAATCGCCTCTTTCATTTGATCAAAGCTGGCGGTGGATGAGATACTCATTCCATCAAACCTGTCATGAATCTTCTTGAATGCCTTGACGGTATTTTCCGTTACCCTGATAACTGCAACTCGAACTTTAGATACATCAGATCCTGTCTCATTGGAGATGGCATGAATGTCACCAATAGTGGACTAAGTGGCAGAGAGAATATCCTTGATTTCAGATAGTTGAGAGACAATGTCATGGAGTTTTTCAGAAATATCTGGATCACTCATGCTAGGAAGCAGAAGGTTTGGATTTTGAATCGGTAAGATCAGGCTTGACTTCACTCTCTTGTTTCTTAACCCATGAACATTTCATACACATATACCCCATACTCACGAAAGCTCTGGAATTGTAAGATTTGGAAACCAGGATGGAGGGATATTCAGAGATAGAAATATTGTGGGCTACCATAATGTGGGCAATGACCATTCCATAGGGTAGATTCGTGGGGTCTTCAACACTCTCAATCATGAAGTTGAAACCCAGGAGGACAACTTGATCTGGAGTTTAGTCACAAGACAGTAAACGAAGAAGGTGTCCTGAGAGAGAAAGTGGAGAAGGAACCGGTAAGAGGGAGTAAAGAGGTGGCAAAAATATGGGCTAGAACACGGGTTTCGAAACTTACATCACTAGGACCTAACTGGTCAGGAAGGGAATCAGAGGACACTCAACAAATACACTTTTTCGCTTGATCAAAGGAAATTTCAAAATCATCAAGCCAAGACTTTTTGAAAAGCATAGGGAAACCAGAGCACTTACATTGAAAAATTGAATAAAACAATGCACAATCAAGAACAATACGCCTGCCTAGCACTAAGGACTCCAACCTATCAGGCTTACTAGAGCGAAGATTTGCATGGAACATTCTTACCGGGGGTTCATATACTTTGGGCACAGGAACAGAGAAGAACTTAGACCATCCCTGATAGACGAAAAAATCTTTTACCTTACAATTTAGGGCTTCTATGTCATCAAGATTGACTATCCTCCCATGAGCAATAAGCTTGTCTTTCAAGGCGATAAAGAAATCCCTATTTGAGGAATCCCAGAAGTTTAGGTCAGACTCTAGAGTGCTGGATAGATCGAATTTTTATTTCTTTGGAGTGAACGAAACATGGGTTTCTTCCATAGGTCGTTTACCTAAAGTTTTTTCTCCTAGAGGTTGAGAATGGTCATATAGGTCAGCCTAAGAAGAGGCAAAACCTTCAGAATGTTCGGACCCTATGTCTACTTGTTCAGGAGCTTGAGCAGGGGTTTTGGCTCTGGAACGAGTGCTTTTTCTGGTAGAGGCGGAGGGGTTCTTAGGGTGTTTAGACATTGAAGAAATTTTTCGATGAGAGGGTTTCTAAGAAGGGTTTTTACACGGAGAGGATGATGGGGATTGAAAAGAGACTTGGTCATTAAAAAGGTTTATCTGGCGGTTGAGTACAAAAAAAGAAAAGGTGTCAGACGAGAAGACGCGATGATTTGATTTTCTTCTTTGAACTCTGCAAATGATGTGAAAAGAGAGGGGAAAAGAGGGAAATCGGAGGCGCAATTAATGATTACAAAAAGAAATAAAATATTAGGCACACATAAGTTAGTCAATGACACATTGGTCCTAACTTTTACCGCTAATCCACACTATGCCAAGAAGTTCTCTTAATAAGCAAAATATTTCTTCTAATAGGGGCTTAGTGAAGATATCGGCTAATTGATCATTAGTTCTAACAAACGATATTTCTATATTTTCTTTAAGAGCATGATCTCAAATGAAATGATGTTTGATATTTATATGCTTTGCTCTAGAATGATGCACAAGATTTTTTGAGAGACAAATAGCAATAGAATTATCACAGAAAATTGGTATAGGTTTAAAAGAAAGTTCATAGTCACCAAGTTGATGAGACATCCGAAGTAATTGGGCACAACATTGTCCGATGGCAATATATTCAGCTTCAGTCGTGGATAATGCGACTGATCCTTGTTTCTTACTGTTCCAAGACACCAAAGCTTTGCCAAGTAGTTGGCATGTTTCACTAGTACTTTTCATGTCTTCCTTATCACATGCAAGATCAGCATATGAAAAACCTTCTAAATTGAAAGTGTTAGAGTGAGGATACCATAACCCATAAGAAACAATTCCAATAAGATATCGAGTAATTCTTTTGACTGTTGTCAGATGAGATTCCTTTGGAGCTGACTGGAACATAGCACATTTACACACACTACACATGATATCTGGTCGACTAGTAGTTAAATAAAGAAGAGAACCAATCATTCCTCGATACTTAGTTTCATCAACAGAGGTTCCATGTTCATATTTTTATCAAGATTTGTTGAGGGACTCATAGGAGTGCTGATAGCTTTTGCATTCTCCATGCCAAACTTTTTAATCGGTTCCTTGGTGTACTTGGTTTGGCATATGAAAGTCCCTTCTTTAGATTGTTGGATTTCTAATGCAAGGAAGAACGTTAGTTCTCCCATCATACTCATTTCGAACTCACTTTGCATAAGATCGGAAAATTCCTTGCATAGAAGGGGATTAGTACTACCAAAAATAATATCATCAACATAGACTTGAATAATGATATTACCTTCAGATGATATTTTAATGAACAAAGTAGTATCTACTTTACCTCTTGTGAAGCCACTATCGATGAGAAATGAGTTGAGTCGTTCGTACCATGCTCGTGGAGCTTGTTTTAGCCCGTATAGAGCTTTGGTTAGTTTAAACACGTGGTAGGGAAACTTTGAGTCTTCAAATCCAAGAGGTTGTTTCACATAAACTTCTTCTTCGATGAACCCATTTAGAAACGCACTTTTAACATCCATCTGGAACAGTCTGAATCTTTTGAAAGATGCATATGCTAGAAAAATTCTTATATATTCCAGTCGTGCTACATGAGAAAATGTTTCATCATAGTCGACTCCTTCTTGCTGTGAGTACCCTTGAACGACTAGTCTAGCTTTGTTTCTGATAACTTTTCCTTCTTCATTCAGCTTGTTTATGAAAACCCATTTTGTTCCTATAACCGGAGCATTTGTTGGTTTGGGTGTCAGTTTCCACACTTGATTTTTGTCAAATTGATCTAGTTCTTCCTGCATTGCATGCACCCAACTTGAGTCTTTCAAGGCTTCTTTAATTTTCTTCGGCTCAATCTGAGATATCAAGGCTATGTTTGCTTTCTTTTTTAGAGCTCCTCTTGTTTTCATTCCTTCGTTTGGATCTCCTATGATGAATTTTTTAGGATACTCTGGCTCACTCCTCCATTCATTTGGACGAACAACATGAGCGTATGACTCTTATGGTACTTCTGGTTGACTATTGTTGATAACATTTCGACTTTTCCATGTCGACAAGTTTATTAGTTGACTTTTGAGGTTTATTTGCCTCTTGAGATTTTTGTATTTGCTCATCGTCACCTGCAATGAATTCTTTCTTGGCCCGAGTGTTATTCTCATAAAAAACAACATGTACTGATTCTTTTACGCACAAAATGCGTTTATTATAAACTCTAAAAGATCTATTGTTCAAAGAGTAACCTAGAAAAATACCTTCATCACTTCTTGGATCTAATTTTCCAAGATTGTCCTTACCATTGTTGTGAATGAAACACTTACTTCCAAAAGGATGAAAATAACTTACGTTCGGTTGTTTACCTTTCCATAATTCATATGGAGTTTTCTTCAGGATTGGTCTAATGAAGCATCGATTCAGAATGAGATAAGCAATACTTACACCTTCTGCCCATAAGTGATTTTGGCAGTGAATGTTCTAGTAGCATGGTTCTGGCCATATCCTGTAGAGTCCTATTTTTCCGTTCAACCACTCCATTTTTTTGAGGTGATCTTGGTGCAGAGAAGTTGTGAGTATATCCTTGATTATTGCAGAAATCTTCAAACGCTCGGCTTTCAAATTCTCCTCCATGATTACTTTTGTCATGACCCAAAAGGGTCATCCTAAGTAATTCTAGCTAAATCTGTATTTCGAGGCCCCGAAAGCCTTCGTTAATCTCACCTCGATATGCGTGCACAGCCCGGGCATGTAGCCGGGAAGCTTCTATGTGAAAATTTGATAAAAATGGAATTTTTGAATGGAATAATTGAATAAAGTTGACTTTGGTCAACATTTTTGAAATCGGATCTGGGCTCGTGATTTGACGGTCCCAGAGGGTCCGTAGGAAAATATGGGACTTGGGCGTATGCCCGGAATCTAATTCTAAGGTCCCAAGCCCGAGAAATGAATTTTTAAAGAAAATTGTTTTCTGAAAATAATAAAGGTTTTTGAAAACGAACTTTGATGTGAAAACCGTGTTACCGGGACCATATTATGGTTTTGGAGCCCGGAACGGGTTTATTATATGTTATGTGACTTATCTGTGAAATTTGGTGTAAAACGGACTTGAAATGACGTGATTCGGATTGAAATTGGAAAAAATTAAGCTTATGAAGTTTTAAGAAAATTCTATGAGTTTTAAGGTTTGATTCCTTGTTTTTGATGATATTTTGGTGATTTAAAAGCTTGAACAAGTCCGTAGGATGTTTTGGGAGTCGTGTGTGTTTTTGGTTTTGAGCCCCGAGGGCTCGGGTGAGTTTCGAGTAGCTAACGGGGTGTGAAAGCATGGAAAATCTGGTGTGATGTTGCAGGTTCCTGATGTCTGGTGTGATACCCTTCGCGAACGCGGCCAAGGACTCGCGAACGCGAAGGGTAAATAGTCTGGCTTGGGTTTTGTTCTACACGAACGCAGGGGTACAGTCGCGAACGCGGAGCTATGGGGGGACTGCTCTACGCGAACGCGATGCCCCTCTCGCGAACGCGTAGTGTTAGGCTGGGGTCTGGGGGGAGCTGGGTAGTTGTTCTTCGCGAACGAAGGAAGAGGCTCGCGAACGCGGAAGGTTAGGGAGTCATACCTTCGCGAACGCGGCCCTAGCTCTGCGAACGCGTAGGTCCCAGCTGCTAACCCTTCGCGAACGCGGCCAGGGGCCCGCGAACGCGAAGGGTAATTTTGCCCAGTTATTAAAAATACCCCAAAACAGAATACCATATGGGAATATCACATTTTCAACCTCCTTCTTCTTCTCCCACCCCCATTGACGATCCTCAAGCTAATTTCCCTCCATAAACACCTGGCTAAGTGATTCTAACATTAATTTCTTCCATTTTCCTTCCATAATCACTAGAAATCTAGGCCTAAAATCATAAAATCAAGTAGAAATTAGGGGTTTTGGGTAGAGTTAGGTTTTTGGGAAAATTGGATGATTCAACTTCAATTTGGGGTCGAATCTTGAATCAAATTATATATTTTAACTCGTGGGGTTGTGGGTGATTGGGTTTTGGTCCGAACCTCGAGTTTGGACCAAGCGGGCCCGTGGTCGAATTTTGGAAATTTTGAAAGAATGGTAGGAATTGTGTATTTAGGTTATGGGATGGTGTTATTGAGTTATTATTGATATACTTAAGTTAATTATGCCTAGATATTGTTGTTCCGGAGTTGAATTCAAAAGGAAAGGCGGTCTTAGAGGGTTGATTGCTATACTTTGGACCGAGGTAAGTGTCTTGCCTAACTTTGGTGAGGGAATAGGTATTATTTGCTATGTGCTAAGTGATTATCATGTTCATTGCATAGGTGAGGTGACGAGTACCTATGCAATGTGTGTCAAGCATGCCCGTGAGTCTATTTTAATAGAAATTGCAGTATTTCTTCCATGTTTAGCATATTATGAGATTGTCTTTACTTGGTAATTTATTCTTGATTGAAAGTATTAGTTGTTGAGTTTGAGAAGTTTTGATACGAATGATAATCCAAGCGTAGAGTATGAGATTGAGGTGATTGGTTATAGCTGAGACCCTTGCCGGGCATTTATTGAGTTATTAAATTGATGTTTTCCCCTTGCCGAGTGTTTTGAACTGCTTATTTTCACTATGCTGTACTCCTTAGCCATTACATCTGTTATTGTTTGGTGAGGAAGAGTGTAAAGCACGAAGGGTGATGTCGTGCCATGATTCATATTGATTATAAGCACGAAGGTAAATGTCGTGCCATGACTTTTATTGATTATAAGAACGAAGGTTAATGTCGTTCCATGATACATTGTACATTGCATGTGAGAAAGAGAGTAAAAGCACGAAGGGGGATACCGTGCCATGACATTTGATTACATTGCATAGTGAGGAAGAGTGTAAAGCACGAAGGATGATGCCGTGACATGATATTTGATTACATTGCATTGTGAGGAAGAGAGTAAAAGCACGAAGGGGGATACCGTGCCATGACATTTGATTACATTGCATTGTGAGGAAGAGAGTAAAAGCACGAAGGGTGATGCCGTGCCATTGTTTACCTTTCTGATGTTTATACTTGCTTCGTTGGCTACTGTGTTAGGTTGCCTCCCTTGTTTACTTCTATCTGTCAATTCGACTGCTCCCTTTCACTTGTTCCCTTTTACTGCTCCTGTATTCCTTACCTGTTTGCTTATCTCTTGCCTTGTATTATTCCTGTTACCTGCTGTAGAAGAGGACATGTTATCGTTATGGTCAAGTCTAGCCTCGTCACTACTTCGGCCGAGGTTAGGCTCGGCACTTACTCAGTACATGGGGTTGGTTGTACTGATGCTACACTACACTTCGTAATGTTGTGCAGATCCCGCATCCGGACCCAGTGGACCGCATTGAGGGAGTCACCTTCAGTCCATCCAGAGCTTCAAGGTACCCGCTGGCGTTCGTGGGCCTTGGTGTCTCTCCTGCATTTGGATTCCTCATTGTCTTACTTTTTCTCCTAGTTCCAAGACAATTATATATTTCCTTTCAGACTGTGTATTTAGCACTCAGTTTAGATAGTTCGTGAGGTTGTGACACCCCGGTTTTGGGATTTTGCGATGTTGTTGCCTTTATCATTTCATTATGCGTTTTTGAAGTATTATTATTTTTCTGCTGTAAAACCATTGATGTAATTTGGGATGTTTCAGTAAAGGTTGAAAGTTAATGAAATCGAGATATTCCAGTAAAGGTTTGAAGGTTAATGGCTTTTATTACTGTTACGTTGTTTTATTGAGGTCAAAATGTTGTGTACGTTGGCTTGTCTAGCGGTTCAACGTTAGACGCAGTCACGGTCTGGAAGGTGGGATTTCGGGTCGTGACAACTTTTCAAAGTAGTAATAAGAAATCTTTTTTCTCTCTCAACCTTTTTACATAAAATCTCAAATTTTTTTAAAGCTTCATCTTTGTGAGATAGAAAAATCACCCAAGTGAAACGTGAGTGATCATCAACAATAACAAAGCATATCTTTTACCTCCAATGTTGGCAGTTCTAGTAGGTCCAAATAAATCCATATGAAGTAATTGTAAAGGCTTTGTGTAGATACAAAATCTTTGCTTTTGAAAGAATTTCTAGTTTGCTTACCGATTTGACATGCATCACACATATGATTTCTAGAAAAATTCAGTTTGGGTAAGCCAATAACTAATTCACGTTTGGAAAGTTTTTCTATCAAATGCTTGCTTACGTGACCCAGTTTCTAATGCCATAGCCAAGGATCATCAGAAATATAAGTTAAGCAAATGTGACCATCTATACTTTCAAAACCATATAGAATATAAACATTTCCATACCTTTTACCTAGGAGGATTGTTTTACCTGATTCGTCCTCAATGACACAACCTGTTTTCTTAAATTTTACCTCATATCCCGAGTCGCATAGTTGACTTATACTTAGGATATTGTAGTTAAGTCCATCCACGAGATAGACTTCAGTGATATTGAAATTGTTGTTGAAAGGAACTGTTCTGATACCAACTATCTTCCCTTTTGAATCATCACCAAATTTTACATTTCCTCCATCAATTTTTGTAACTTCTTTAAACAGATTCTTGTCTCCTGTCATGTGACTGGAACACGCACTATCCAAATACCATTTTCCTTTGCGACTTCTTCTGTGGTGTTCCTGCAAAACATAAATTTTATCTTTTCTTAGGTACCCAAGTTTGCTTGGGTCCTTTTTGGTTAGCATTACTAGATTCAGGATTATTTTTGGATCTCCAAACCCATACTGATATATTTGATTTACGAAAACGACAAAAAGAATATTTATGTCCACTCTTATTATAGTAGTGTCATTTGGACTTGATCCAGTTTTGGAGTTCCCACTTGAGTCAGAAGTAGTTGACTCTGTTCCGGCAGGTCCTTCTTTAGTCGACTTGTAAGACGTCTGACTAGACCTAGTGGAATTGTGACTGGTGGATTTGCGCATGCGGTTAAGCTGCACAAGTAATCCATCATACTCATCCTAAAGTACATCTTGTTCAATTTTGCATACTTCAAGTTTAAGTTTTCAGTCTCTTACTTCTCTATTGAGTCTTTTTATTTCATCAAACAGTTTTGTGACTTTTTTAGAGTAAGATCAAGAATATCTTGCAATTCATTACATCTTTCACAGTTATAGGGACTTACCTCTCTTGTTTCACCTCGTGCCATGAAACAATTTTCGTTTTCGTCTTTTCATCATTGTCTGAATCGTCCGCATCTGTCCAACATCTAGAGATCTTCTTCATATTGTTTTCTAGGATCGTCATAAAACATAAGATGGCTATTTCTTCATGTTCTGAACTGTCTTCATCACTCCATCTTCCGAATGGTTTGTTCTTGTTGAATCCTCTGGAGACTTTTCAGGATATTCCGCTTGAACATGTCCAAATCTTCCACATTCATAACATTTTCCATCATTTTTGTCTTGTTCACTATATTGCCTGGTTCGTCTGGATGGAAACCTGCCTTTCTTGGTGTTTGTATCTTCTCATTAGTCCGTCCATTTTTCTTGATACTAGAGCAGTTTCTTCTTTAAGAGCTTCAGGGTCATCATCAATGTCACTTTCTGTTCTATCAGTTGTAGCTTTGAAAGCTACAGTCTTCTTCTTGTTCTCTTCTTGAGTAGTTTTCTTGAGGTGAGTTTTTTCAAAATCTATGAGTTCTCCTCGAAGTTCATTATATGACATTTTGTTCGGATCTTGAGATTCAAGTGTGACGACCTTTTTTTTTTACAAGTGGTAGGTAGACTTCTCTGAATTTTCCTAACTTGATCACCACTTGAGTATGGCTTGCCAAATGCTTTTAGATCACTTATGATTTTGCTGAATCTAGCAAACATTTCTTCAATGGATTCTCCTTCCTTCATCTGGAAAAGTTCATAGTCATGAACCAGCATATCGATATGAGTTTCTTTCACCTTGCTCGTTCCTTCATAAGTAACTTCGAGTTTATCCCACATTTCCTTGGTCGTGTCGCAGCTGGAGATCTTCTCATATTCTTCACCACTTATAACATTGTGAAACAGATTCCTTGCTTTTGCATTAACTTGCAGAACCTCCATTTGTTCTTCATTGTATGCATCGATATCTTTAGGATCAACAGGGGGTTGAGCAGCAACATGTAGTAGGTAGTTTCCTTTTTTGATGACTCTCCATACCTTGACATTTTGCGTAAATTTCCATACGCAATTTCCAATGAGAGAAATGTTGACCGTTGAAGTATGGTGGTATCACTTGTGATGTTCCTTCCTGGAAAAGTGCTCCAACAATGATTTGGTTTGCCATTATCTTTTCTCACAAGCCTTTAAGCAAAGTAAATAAAATGTGAGCCAAGCTCTGATACCAATTGAAAGTGCGGGGGGGGGGG
>MDKH01086112.1:0-21854 GCA_005239495.1 Nicotiana undulata
AAATGTTGACCAAAGTCAACTATATTCATCTATTAATTATCAAAACTCATTTTCATCAAATTTCCACATAATAGCTTCCGGGTTGCGCACGCATAACGAGGTGAGACTAACGGAGGCTCTCGGAGCCTCGGAACACCGATGTAGCTTAAATTACATAATATGACCTTTTGGGTCATCACATGATACCATAATCCACGAATTTGAAGCAGTAAGGAGGGAATGACCCCACCATTGAATCTGAGGGAGATTGCCCAAGAGTTTGTTAGGAGAATGTATCGATCCATGGAGGGATTGGTAGAACTTGTTGCTATGGGGAGTACCCTTGTTCCTATTATGTCACTGCACCACTAGATCATGTAGTATATCAGTGTGTTACCAACGTACGTTATGGATGTGGAGTCGAGGGGCATCGATTAAGTTATTGCACTATCAACCTAAAGTCACCAAGTAAGTCACTCCTTATCACACCATTATGAAAAACACAAAGATTTTACTCGTTGTATATGTACATCCATATTGAAGAGTTCTCACAAAACATAGTTTTAATAAGATGTTGAATCACAAAATATTGCAGGCACTTGCTCTTTGAACGAGACGCATTATTCGTGAATCCACTCTATCACAAATTCTCTTATTTACATCCTCTTGTGGAATTAAGTTCTATAATTATGTCCTTGAATGGAGTTATAACTCTAGGATTAATACCTCCTACTTGCCTTCCTAAATTCTCAACAAGGGACTATACCCGATGAATTTCTTACATAATCTTTTTTTATTTAAATGCACAACATCGGCTCGCGTGTGCCTATACATGCACCGTCGTAAAGTTTACCTATGCGGTGTTAAGTTTCACATAAAGCATCCCAGTGTTGTGATCCTTCTCGAGTCACTCTTTTTCTCACTAGTGTATATGGCTTCTATGGTTTGAATAGTTACTCTACTCTCTTGCGAATATCATCATGAAACATTCTCACTATCTAGTAACATAAGGGCATACCTTAATATCTATCGTATGAGTGCATGTCAATCGAAATGGTCACCGTGTGCATAAAATCTCTCTTAAAATTGAGATCCTCACATCTCCGTCATAGGAAGGTCTTGTGTCGCCATCTTAGTATAACTTTCGTGTCCACTTGGGACATCCCGTAGCAAGTAGCTCACTTTGTCCCTAGTATTGTGGTCGCCCGTGACGTGGTATTGTATTGCAGCTGGGAGTTAATATAGCAGAAACATGTCCAGCTCATAATAAATGTTTATTTTCTCTTTACACCTCCACAACATGTGTTAATTATATTCCTTAGTGAATTCATTGTGCATGTTTCCCAACACTTGTTTGATAACCATGAGAGAATGTGTCCTTCTACGTGTCACTATAACACTTTCTAACCCATAAGAACCCTTAACAGGATCTCCGTCAAGACCAAACGCACCTTTGGAGGTTATCATAGCACAACGCCTACTTCTCATTTTTTTCCTGTCTTTTATTAGCACCTGGGTACTTCCCAAGTCCGAATCCATGGAGAACTCATTATGAACATCTGCAAACCTTCCATGATTATTTTATATTGTCTTATTGGGATCCGTTGCCTTTACACACTCTACTTCTAGAATCGTGGACTATGTCCTTGTCATGTGCGGGGAGGTTTGCTATACTTGGCATTCCACCTCCCTAGGTGGATAGGAGTTTTATTTGTCTTTCTCCCTGGAGCATCATGTTAACCATTAGAACCCCTCCAACCAATACATGATTTCGCCCCAATACTAAGATGTCCTATCTATGTGGTTTCACTCGTGAAAGATTGAGATTAGATGCTTTTAGATTTTTGCACATATCATGAGCATATTGATTTGGAAGACAAATTTTCGTATCTTTAGTTATCTCATATAGGATCAATTATCGGGAAAGGTTAAGCAGTTTGAATTATGATAATCTCATAAGCGTTTAGCTTCCCTCTTTTCATCCTCATGGCATAGATTCCTTGTGCCAGTTAATGTTAGGAGTTTAATTCAACTTCATATATTTCTTCTTGAAATCACTATTACATCCACGTTGCAAGAATCTTCCCATTTTGAGATCTGATTTTTCCTTACACTCAATGAGGCAACCGGTTTAATATACTTGACCGCTTTTCTTTAGAGCTTACCATTGTCGGGCAAGGCATATATGGAAAGGAACAATTGTTACTATCCCTTGCATAACACGTCCCCTCCCAAGGATAACTGATGCTAGCCTCTTCATCCTCCCGATCATGCCTCCCGTGTATCTTATGTCTAGAAAGACCCACTTCTTTTAGATATCAGGATCACGTACATGGTTCCCAACTTGTCAATGCGTGATAGTTACCTCTATGCTTAATTCTTCTAATAGTTGATGTCGTCACAGTGATTAACCACTCAACATTGTTAGCAGTAATCCTCGTGTCTCTTAGCATATAACCTCATGAAATACTCTGCTCAGCACATCAAGGGATTCTTAAATAATTCCAACCCGGTCTTGAACTCCGTTGCTTCTCATTGTATTAAATCTATTGGGTACTGAAGGTTCAAACATGTCAAAGAGGAAGTATCACCCTATGATCACATATATTCGATAGGTAATCTTATGGTCAGTTTATGATAGCACATCTTAGAGTAATTGTTGAAGGTCATCAAAGGTTTAGTATGGGTGTTAGCATAGAGATTTAGAGTTTAGAAGGGTGAACAAGTTATTCTCAAATATTTTCTTCCTAAAGATGTTATGTGAATTGATAATGAAGGTGAAATAATCCTAGTTCACATTTGGCCACACTATGAGTACGAAGTCTTCCCATCGTTGTTCCCTATGTACGCTGTGTTTTCATGTGCCTATGTCTAGGAAGGTAGTTGGGCATACTTTGTGTATAATTCCCATGGAAACTACTGAAGGTGAAGTTAATGGATGGTTGGCCTATGAGGGGTATCTATTTGTCATCCTTGTTAGGTAAATTTGGGAGTTGAGATTGTTTCTGTGGATGTGTTATGGTGAAGTCTGTAAGTCTAAGAGGCCACCTTCAAGGCCGAAAGTGCCGTGGAAAGAAAATATTTTCTCTTGATTGTATAACCACTGGTTTTGATTTGAAAGGTACCTTCTAGGTGTTATGATATAAAAATGTGCAGTCCATGTCCAGGTATCATTCTGATAATGTAGTGCTTGTAATACTGAGATTAGAATTATTGATATATACACTGTGGTGCTTTGTCGAGTTGTGGATGTGTTGTTAGGATGGTTTTGGTGGTTCTCTAGCAGGTGGATATGCCTAGTTACAAAGGACACTCTGCCGAAATTTTTGGAAAATTTGAGAGTTAGTATAAATGTGGGAGATTTAGTTGTGCGAAAGAAGAGATAAGTTATGTTATGTGTTAGGAAGCATAACTTACTTCTCATTCGAGGACGAATGATCCTAAGCGGGGGAGAATGTAAGGACCCGGAAAACTTCACTACGTAATTTAAGGTTTTGTGGTTTCAAGGTAGGTTAATACATTGTATTTTTAGAGTTTTGGGTTGAACAATGCGCTGGGGAGTTGAAATGTTTCGTCAAAGCTAGACCAGGCTTTAGCTAGGCTGCACCAGGCTTTAGGTTGGCGAGGCCAGGTTAAAGCCATGCTAGACCAGGCTTTAGCCAGGCGACGCTAGGTCTGTAGCCGGGTCCAGAATCTTGGACTATCCATTTTTCTATCTTTATAACCCGACCCAACTTCATTAAATACACGCAATGGGTCATTGTTGAGCAAAATTCTGATGCTTTAGAGTGAGAGAGGGAGCCCTAGAGTGAGAAAGTGATCTCCATTAAATCATTCTTCAATTCTTACACAAATCTTTGAAGTTTAACAAGGAAAACACACTAGGTCTTCATCCTTGAGGTAAGATGCTACACCCTAACCCTTAATTTTGAATTTTAGTTAAAGAAGGATAATTATCAAGAAAGTTTGTGGGTATTGGAGTTGTTATCTTGCTTGCATGTGTTATCAACGGGTGTAGGAATATTATTGAGCTAAAAATGTTTAGGGATGGGCTGAAAGTTGATGAAATCCTCTATAAAAGGTCCTTAAAGACTTAATGCACACCTAGTATTTGGTGGAATGCTCAAACAAGCTAAGACTATGAATATCTTCCTAATTTATGTTCAATTTGTTATATCTCGAAATAGGTTGGGATTGCTGGGATTTCCGGAACGTTGTAGTAACTTAAGGAAAGCTCAACTAGGTATGTTGGCTAAACTTTTTCTCTCGAAATGGAGTTCCATAATGTTTTTCATACGTTTAAGTACAATTGACTCAAAATATCTAAATCCTACATTCCGGGTCATCCCGTATGAACTTATAAACTTGATTATTACGAATGAGCTTATTATCGAAAGATAGAGGTTTAAAGTATGGTTTGCTTATTAAAATGGTATTTCCTTGAGTCGTATTCTAAATTAAAACTAGTACACCAATTGGGTGAGGAAGAAAAAGGAAACTCTATATGCTTATTACTCCTAATTTCTCATATGTGTGCTTAATGACTTGATTGAGTATGCTTCGTTGATGATAATCTTTAAAGGTGTTAGGAAAGGAATTAAATGAACTAGGAGAATTGGAGTGTGGGTAATATATATATACATAAAATTGTTCCTAAGGAGAATATACATATACGAAATGGATTACGAGACGAGCCTGGACTCAATTGTGTAAGATAACCTCTAGAATGTGGAATTTGCCTAAAGGCTCTTTAAGGTATGTGTGGCTGACTTCATTCTTGTTAGAATCGAATCATTGGTGTTGGAATAAATGGTATGAACCCTGACTTGATCATATGGAATTAATTGCTTAATGTGCTATGTTGAAGGGTTTCTTTTCCCAAATTGTTCTATGTGTTACCATGTCACCATGCTACCTGAAATTGTGAATTATGATTCTTCATGCTCCTTTTATTATGCGTACAAATTCGTTACATGTTGGTTCTCGTTAATATGAAGGATGAATCTATTAAGCGGTTAAAGAGGGGAATCTGACTCAAATTGTTAAATATGTACAAATGCCAAGGACTGTGTGATAAGTGATGGGAAAGGAATGTGAACCGAATAATTAAATTGATATGGTTATGTCCCAAGGTGAGATGGCTTAGCCGATTGGGCCGAGATCGGACTCCATGAAGTACACATATATTTTTTTCCTCACCAAACGAGCTATGAGTTACGCCTTAGCATGCGAGTCCCGTAATCTTTTTTATTTTTTTGCTTTATAGAATATTATTGTAACATTTGGCAGTTTTTTCTTGATTTAATTTGTTGTTACTTTTGTTTTTGATGCTTTTATAGGACTTTGGAAGAAATTATTTTTCGCTTAAGTCTTATTCATTTCACCGTCCAATTCATTTTTTTAAGATAAAATATTGTGTTGGTTAATACTTTGGGTTAAAAGATGATTTGCGTTTGAGAAAATATCTAAATACTAACGTAGTCATATTATTTTATACTTATATACTGACATCAGTATTACACAATAATTCATATTATTTTATATTATTATTTTATTTTATTGATACACGCAAAATTCACGTGCAACACACGTACAGTAAAGCTAGTATATTAATAACACGAAGACCATTAGCGAAATGTCATTCGTCTTTTCTGCCCCGTGAAAATAAATTTTATATTAGACAAAATTATCATTTTAAGTTTTCTCCCTAATATTTAGGAGTTTTAAACAACTGAATTAATACACTAAATCCTTCCTTATTTGAAGTATGTACAAATTGTTATTATTAAATATCTTATATAAATCCTTCCTTATTTATATAATGAAACATAATAAATTTATTAATAAAAAGAAAACAACGTTTGAGAAATTATTAAAGTAGCAAACTTTTGTTAGTACTCCTTTTCTTTTCCCCCACTAAGACTCCTTTTAAGTTTAGTACTCTTTGATTTTTGTTAAAAAAAATATCTATTCTACTTTATAAGCACGAAGCCCCTAGCGGAATATCGTTCGTCGTTTTTAGTCTTTAAAAAAAAAATTATATTAGATAAAATAGTCAATTTAATTTTCTTAATATTTAGAAATAGTTATTTAATTTTTTTATAATATTTATTTTTTTTTTAAAGTTTTTTTATCATATAAAATTTTCTTATTGTACTATCTAGCATAATTATAATCCGTTCCATTATTGTTATTTGATCCTTTTAAGTATTTTTAAATATATCCTACATATTCTTGAAGTTTCAAAAACATATAAATTCTAAATCAACAAGAATACACTGGATCGGTTTCATCTTCCTTCTTCTCAATTTCTGAAGTGTGATGCAAAAACTTTCTTATATATAAATATATATATATATATATATATATATATATATATCATTCTAATATATATATTTAGTTTTTGTGTGTAAATTTGTACGATAGTTACATATGGAGATGTACACAATCATTGCCTAGAAATCGAAGATTTTGTCAAGCTAATTCATGTAAGAATTATGGTGTGGTTCTTTTGAGAATAATATCATTTTCTCATTGACTCCATATTCAAATTTAAAAACTTGAGCTATCATGCACTTTTCTTTTTCTTTTTTACCTTTATAGGATTTTGATTTAAAATATAAAAATAACTCCAACATTCATATCTTGAGATTTGTTATATCAAGGCACGTAGTAGCAAAATTAAATTTGTTTTACCCTAATTTGAAAGGAAGTGACACCTAATTTCTAGGAAGAATTGGCAATTGTTAGAAGAGAGAAGAAGGTACTAAATTTTGTTGCTACTTTTAAGAAAAATAATTTTGCTTATTAAATACCAATTCTTTTTGGGTTTCTATTGCCAAACATAATGTAAGGCTAAAATATTATCAATTCTCCTTATACGCTATCATACCATGCTATTTTTCCTTACTTGTTTAGCAATACACGTAAATGTTGGCATTGATGGACATGGTAGTTGGCAACTCTTAATAGTTGACTATTACTTACTCCCTCCCTCCGGCCCATATTAATTGATTTTTTTACTATTTTCACACATATTAAGGAATCCATCTTTTAGAATTAACTAATAATAAAATTAACCATGTTAACCTTAATTTGTTCATTAAAAATATATCAAATACTCCTAGACTCTTTACTCCAAAGGCAATGGTGAAAAAAAAGAAGATGATTTCTTCTTGACATATGAAAAAATTAAATATTATGGGGAAACAAAGGTGAAAAAATCAATTAAGTGGACCGGAGTAAGTAAGTTGTTTAACTTGAAGGCATGAGTATAATTTGATGATTGTTTATATGTCTCATCGCTTTGTAGAAACTATAGATTAATAGTTAGCATTTTTATTGTATGGGCATAAAACTTGTGATTAATAAAAAAAAAATATGACAAGTTAAATAATTTATAGATACGCCAACAATAAATAAGTTACAAGGTCAAACAATCTTCAAAATTGGACTATATTTGTCGCGTATATATTTTTTTCACATGAATAACTCTATAATATACTTTTAGGAGGAATATTAATGCCAACAATAAGAATTTTGGTCATGATAGATTAGTTGTGTCACGGCCCAAATTCCTATTCAGGTCGTGATGGCGCCCAACACCGGAGTCAGGCAAGCCAACACTAGTTTGCCAACGAAATTACTAAAATTAATGGGATGTTCAAACACTTGTCCAGTTTTAATTTAAGAAGTCCTTTAATGAAAGTGAGGAAGTGAGGCAAAGTGAATTAAAGTAACTCAAAATCGTTTGTCAGCATAAAACAGAGTAGCATAATACTAGTGAATCAACTACGTGTGCCAAGACCTATTGTCACAAGTCCACAGGCGACTAGTGGAATATACAAAATAAACAAAATAGATGTACAATTGTCTGGAAGGATAGACAGAATATCCAACAATAATGGAAACTCCACAGTGCTGCTGAGGAACGCCAGGAAGAGCAGCTCACCGTGTAGTCTAATCCAGATGGATCTCTCAGTGACGGACACCGGAATAGTGACCAGGTGCATCAGCCCCAGAACCTGTATAATTAAGTATAGAAGTGTAGCATGAGTACATATAAACAAATATGTACCCAGTGAGTATCCCGTCTAAACTCGAAGAAGTAGTGACGAGAGGTAGACGTGATATTTACTAGGGTCAATAACCAATAATATGAATAAATAAGGCTAGACAGAAAAAGTAGTCATGAAATCATAAGGCATAAAGTATCAATTATATAAAATTGTAATTTTATTCTCATGAGTCAAATAGTAATTACCACAAAAGTCTCAAGTTCCCCTTACTCGTGGATTAATTTATTTAAATATAACAAGACTCTCAGTCAAATACGTAGCACATAATATGCCGAAGCGTACGGCCGAAGCGACGCGAAAATAAATGTGCACTGCCGAGGGTCGAGCGGCACAAACCATAGATGCATCCATTACCCTGCTCGCGAATCATACATACGACACGGGTGCTCGTAGACATACACAGAATTTGTCAGGAAATTCAGGAATTTATCACAGATTAAATCTTGAATTCACAGATTTAAGCACTTAAACTTACACATAGCTTCCTAACATCCTCGTATCAATCTTAAAGATAATAAGCAACTAGAAACACATGTAATGATACAGGTAAGGCACATAAAGGCATGCTTGTGAGATCCTAAATTCTACCCGACATAACATAGTAGTAGCTACGCACGAACTCTCGTCACTTTGCGCGTACGTAGCCCCCGCAAATAAGGACAATTCAATCATTTACATTTACCTATGGGGACAATTCCCTCTTACAAGGTTGGAAAGGAGACTCACCTCGCGTAGAATCTACTCCCCGGTCAAGAACGCGCCCGAAACTCCAAATTTTACACCCGAGGACTCGAAACTAGTCAAATGATATATAAATATGTCAATGCATGCTCGAAGTATGGAAATTCTCCTACTTATTTAGTAAATTCACTATTCTTGAAGAAATCCCAAAATACACCCCTGGGCCCACATGCTCGGACTCCGGAAATTTTCGAAGATAACACTCACCCATAGCCTAAGGATCATTAAGATATAATTTTGTATGATTTCATGGTAGAAAGTGGTGAAATTTCCTAAAGTTCATCAACCCTAGGTTTTTACTCTAACCCCCTTTTAATTTCCACTAATTAGATATTAATCTACCTAAGTTTTGGGGTAATAATCTAACATTTAAATGGAATTTGCTTACCTCTTAGTAGCTAGGTCGAATACCCACTTGAAAGCTCTCAAAATCGCCAATGGAGGAGAAGAAATGGTGAAAAATGGCCAAATCCTGTATTAAATGAGATCACTGCCTTCAGTGATCTCGCACCTGCGGCTCGAGGACCGCACCTGCGGTCTCGCACCTGCGGAAATTCGCAAGGAGGCTGGGGATCGCACCTGCAGAGGGGTTTCCGCACCAGCGGACCCGCTCATGCGGAAAATGTTCCGCACCTGCGGACAAAGGGGACCTCACCTGGGGTCGCACCTGCGGCGCTTGGGACCGCAGGAGCGGTCCCGCACCTGCGACTGAGCAACCGCACCTGCGGTCACACCAGATCAGGTGCACCAGCAGCTATTTTAGCTAGTTTTTAGCCTCGTGGGGGTGTCTGGGAGGCACCTGGGCCCACCCGAGCCCCCGCGCAAATATACCAACAAGTCCTAAATCATATTACGGACTCGCTCGAGTCTTCGGAACACCCAAAACAACGCTAAAATACAAAATCACCCCTCAAAACCCCTAGAATCAAACTTACAAATTTCTAAGTTCTTGATTTCTATGACAACGCGCCGGACCGACCTATACTACTCGGAATGACACCAAATTTTGCAGGCAAGTCATGAATGACATAACGGAACTATTCCCGATCTCGGAATTTCGTTCGGACCTTGATAACAAAAAATATCGTTCCAACCCAAATTTCAAACTTAAGGAAACTCTATTTCGCTCTTTGGCATCGAAACGCTCCAAGGTCATCCAAAACCCATTCAGGACATACGTACAAGTCGAAATCATCATACGAAGCTACTGGAATTGTCGAAACTCGATTCCGAGGTCGTTTACTCAAAATGTTGACCGAAGTCAAACTTCGCTTTAAAAGCCAACCTTAAGGAACCAAGTGTTCCTATACTATTCTAAACACTTCCAAAACCCGAACCACCCGTCCCCGCAAGTCACAAATCGCGATAAGCCGCTACGAAAAGTCTTATTTAGGGGAACAGGGTCCGAATACGCAAAACGACCGGTGGGGTCGTTACAAGTAGAAACAACGGAACATACACCAAGAACTTCCTATATAAAGAGGATACAACAATATTATATCATTCTATCTCATACAATACGACATCCATTATCGTAAATGTTGCACACACTACTAAAAAATCAGATTTTAGCGACGGACAAATTCTGTAGCAAGTAGAAAGTCTATTCTTTAGAGACACATCATCAAGAAATTCTCCTAGCTACGAGCGATATAGCGAGAGATTAGCGACGAAGTTCGTAACTAATTCCAATTTTTTTTAGTGATAACTAACTTAACTAATTAAATTATTCATGTTTGCAGGTTCAATATCTAATAATTTTGAACTTACCTATTACGTTAACGTATTACATTCATTTTTCCATTTAAATGCATATTGGATCTATTAGGACGCCAATTGCTATTAAACCCACTGTTTGTCTTGCCAATGGAGCATGAGCACAAAGTCTTTTTTTTCTTTCCTTTGATAATGATGGTACCCAGATTAACTTATGGGGCTATAAACTATTATATCGAATACCTATTATTTCGGGAGAAATTCAAAAATAGCCAGATTTACAAGTGGTCATTCAAAAATAGCCACAGTTTTAAAAGTAATTGAAATTTAGCCATTTTTTATGTAAAGATAAATCTGATATGATCGACTGTTCAAAATTCGAAAAATACTCCAGCATAATATACTGGAATTCTTGTATAATATACTGGAACTCCAGTATATTGTACAACAAAGTATATACTGGAGTTCCAACAAAGTATACTGGAACTCTAGTATAATATACTGGAGTTCCAGCAAAGTATACCGGTCCAATATATTATGCTGGAAGTTCATACACAGGTGTTCGAATCTCCAGTATAATATGCTGGAACTTTCCGTGTTGGAGTTCTAGCATAATATGCTGGAAGTTCATACACAGGTGCACCGAACTCCAGTATATTATGCTGGACCGGTCTCTGTTGCAACAAAATAGTGACTATATTTCAATGACTTGGCTAATGCTGGCTATTTTTGAATGACCAGTCCGAATACTGGCTAGCCCGTGCTATTTTTACTGCTCTCTTACTTTATTTTTTTTGTTATTGAAACCAAAAACTTTTTTTTTTGTTATGGCTATTTCCGCACAAAAAGCAGTTCTCTTTTTTTTTTCGGTACAAAAAAAAGAAAAAAAAGCAGTTCTCTAACTCTCTTTTTTCTCAATATTTTGCTCTGTTCTCTAAAAATAGACCAAACAATATATTCCAAAACCACGTGAATATTTTCGTATAAAAAAATTTCTCGTAAAAATTGGTGAAATAAATTATTCAAAGATGACCATGCGTGTCATCTCTTTCCATGGTTTTCCTATTTCAATTGTGAAAACCTTGACAGAATAGACTAGTTCTCCTGAAAATATAATTATCTAGGTTAGCAACAATTCTCAATAAATGTTTGGTCTCGATGTAGGGATGTTTAAAATCAAACCGAAACCGAAAACTGAACTGCAAAAGTGGTTTAATGATTTATTATTATCGGTTTAACGGATGGGGAACGGATTGAAGTTTTATTATTAACGGTTTATCGCTTTGGAGGTGGATTATTCAATTTTCTTATCGGATAAACCATTAACCCGTTAAGAATTTTTTTTACGACCATTGAAGGTAACGGTGCAAAGTAAACTGGCTTTTTGTTGGTATTTACTAGTAACAGTGTAACACGAAGGACCAAAATAGGCATATGTAATACAGATTAAACTAGTCGATACACCGCCCGATAGTAGCGAAACCGATACCAATTCGCTCGATATCTTATCGGGTGGCTAGCAAATTAATACATTTAAAAGTCGATAACTGATAAGCCGAACCGTTAAGAGTAAATAACCGCCCGATAAGCAGCCCTAACTAGAAGTCCTCACTCTACATTTTTTGGGGGTGGTGGGGGTGGGGGTTTATTACGATTCAATAAATTTAGTGGCCTAAAGCCAAATTTCAATAATAGGCCTTAGTTTTAAATATACATAAAACTTAAACACTATTCCAAAAGTCTTTTTGCCTTTTCTAATAATTTTTTTAGAGTTTTATACCATAGTATATATTTTTTTGAAGAAAATAATAATACAACATATACTATTATTGGGAAATGGGGCCTCTCAAAAGTTGGGGCATAAAGCAACGGCTTTAGTGACCTCCCCTCTGGCCTGCGCAAAAGGGCACCAACGACAAATCCAGATAGGATTTATAGGGGCCATTAAAGGAAAAAATGTTTCCTATCAGATTTTTTTCAATTCACAAGATTCAAATTCGAGACCTATATAGGATGGAGATATCCGATCTATCCAACCAGAATCCTGGATGGATCCTGGTCTACTTATCAGTTTATCATATGCTAATTCTTTTCCCTTTACCATTTGGCTATGTATTAATGATAAAAATATTTGTCACGACTCAACATCCTAACTCAGGTCGTGATGGCGCCCAACACCGGGGTCAGGCAAGCCAACAATCAATTTACTAGTGAGATCTCGTTACTTATTAAAATGTTCCAACACTTACCAAATTTTAAGTTTTAAAATCATGAAGTGAACACGGATAACTAACCAAACTTAATCAATGTAACCAAAAGGAACGAGAACCAACATATACAGTCCAAAAATATAATGTCTACGACGTGTGCCAGGAACTAGTATCACGAGTCTACAGGCGGACTAGTAGAATATACAAAAGATAGAATAAATTGTTCTATTGTCTGAAAGAAGTAGATAGATATAAACAAAAGACAACTCCATAGCGCTGCTGATAAACGCCAAGGGAAGCAGCTCACCGTGAAGTCAGGTCCAGAATATACTCTTACGATCGAGCTCTGGACTAATAACCAGATGCACCAGCCTCAGAACCTGTACAATTAAGTACAGAAGCGTAGCATGAGTACATAAACAAATATGTACCCAGTGGTATCCCGCCTAACCTTGAAGAAGTAGTGACGAGAGGTCGACATGATACTTACTAGAGTCAAACAATATGAAATATACATATACAGCCGGAACAATAATAGCAGCAACGAACATCAATAGAGAAATGGGCATCAGATAACATTCTCTAGCACCCTCATACTATTCCCTTCCATGGCATACAAGATGTTTAACCTTCTCTCTTTCACAGAATCAACAGTTCAATTACATGGCTTCTCATAATCTATCAAACATATAACAGACCGTGAACGTACGGTCAATACGACGTGAAAAGTAAATGTGCACTGCCGAGGGTCGAACGGCCTGAACCATATATGCATTTATCTGCCTCGCTCGCGAATCGAACGTGCGACGCGGTTATCATAATAATAGGGTTGCCCCGCTCGCGAATCATACATGCGACTCGGGTTCTCTTATACGTGTACATAATCCTCAGGGATTTCAGATAATCAACAGGGGGTCCTTTTAGCATAAAAACAACAACAACAACAACTACCCAGTAAAGTCCCACAAAGTGAGGTCTGGGGAGGGTAATCTGTATGCAGGCCTTACCCCCACCCTGAAAGGGCAGAGAGGCTGTTTCCAATAGACCCTCGGCTTAGGAGGACGAAAATAAACACGAAAAGACAATACA
The DNA here is from genome assembly GCA_005239495.1 of Nicotiana undulata. Classification (NCBI taxonomy): domain Eukaryota; kingdom Viridiplantae; phylum Streptophyta; class Magnoliopsida; order Solanales; family Solanaceae; genus Nicotiana; species Nicotiana undulata. Next base: position 13,814 of record MDKH01086112.1, read on the forward strand.
TTAGTACCTTCAATAGAAAATATGAAAGTAGTAGCATAAATATAAAACCATCAGATAAGTGACAAGCAATACCATAAGCCAGTATCTAAGGGAAGAGAGGGCTCAACATAAGCCGCAAGCCCTCTAGGGTCAATCCTATCTAAACCCGCCCCACCCCGGGACGGAAGAATGAAAAGCTCTACTACCTTCTATCCTACAACCCTGATGCTTGACCTCCAGACCTTCCTATCAAGATCCATGTCCTCGGAAATCTGCAGTCTCGCCATTCCTGCCTAATCACCTCTCCCCAATACTTCTTCGGCCGCCCTCTGCCTCTCCTCAAACCCACCACCTCCAACCGCTCACACCTCCTCACCGGGGCATCAAGGCTAATCCTTCGACGTGACCGAACCATCTGAGCCTCGCTTCCCGCATTTTTTCGTCCACCGGCACCACGCCCACCTTCTCCCGAATATCTACATTCCTAATCCTATCTATCAAAGTATGCCCGCACATCCACCTAAACATCCTCATCTCTTCTACCTTCATCCTCTGAATGGGAGTTCTTAACCGTCCAGCACTCTGCCCATCCAACATGGACGGTCTAACCACAACTCTATAAAACTTACCTTTAAGTCTCAGTGGAACTTTCTTGTCACACAAGACTCCAGATGCAAGCCTCCACTTCGTCCAGCCCGCCCCTATACTGCTGGTGACGTCCCTGTCGATCTCCCCGACCCCCTGAATCACCAACCCGAGGTACTTAAAGCTATATCTCTTGGGGATGACCTGGAATCCAAGCCTCAGATCCCCACCCACCTCACTCGCCTCAGCGCTAAACTTGCACTCCAGATACTCAGTCTTAGACCTGCTCAACTTGAAACCCTTAGACTCGAGGGTTTGTCTCCAGACCTCCAGCCTCTCGTTAACACCGACCCTCGTCTCATCAATCAGAACTACGTCATCGGCGAATAACATACACCATGGCACATCCCCTTGGATATGGTGTGTCAGTGCATCCATCACTAAGGCAAATAGGAATGGGCTAAGCGCAGAGCCTCAGTGTAACCCCATAACAACCGGGAAATGCTCTAAATCACCACCCACGGTCCTAACGTTAGTCTTAGCTCCGTCATACATATCCTTGATCGCTCTTATGTAGGCTACCGGCACGCCCTTAGCCTCAAGACATCTCCAGAGCACCTCCCTAGGGACCTTGTCATACACTTTCTCTAAGTCAATAAACACATGTGCCGGTCCTTCTTCTTATCTCGGAATTGTTCCACCAACCTCCTTATAAGGTGGACAGCTTCCGTGGTGGATCGACCCGGCATGAACCCAAACTGGTTGTCGGATATCGACGTCATCTTCCTCACCCTCGCCTCAACCACCCTCTCCCAGACTTTCATAGTATGGCTTAGTAGCTTGATGCCCCTATAGTTGTTACAACACTGGATATCACCTTTGTTCTTGTACAACGGCACCATTGTACTCCATCTCCACTCCTCCGGCATCCTCTTCGTCCTAAAAATAGCATTGAACAACCCCGTCAACCACTCCAGACCTGCTCTACCCACACACTTCCAAAACTCCACTGGAGTTTCGTCCGGCCCGGTCGCTCTACCCCTACTCATCTTACGCAAATCCCCCACTACCTCTTCACCCTAATGCACCTGCAATACCCAAAGTCTCGGAGACTCTCCGACTGCCCCAAAACCCCTAGCTCTATTTCTTGATCCCCCTCCTCGTTGAGAAGACCTCGGAAGTACGACTGCCATCTCTCCTTAATCTGCGACTCCCCCATCGATACCCGACCCTCCTCGTCCTTGATGCACCTCACCTGGTCTAGATCCAGGGCCTTCCTCTCCCTCGCTTTAGCCAGCCCAAATAACTTTTTGTCCCCGCCTTTCTCCCCTAATTCCTCGTACATACGACCAAACGCCGCATTCTTGGCCTCCGTGACCGCCAGCTTCGCCTCCTTCCTCGCCACCTTGTACCTCCCTCTGTTCTCTCTCCTCTCCTCCTCACTGGTGCTCCCTGCCAACTTAGCATACGCTACCTTCTTCGCCTCCACTTTACCTTGGACTACATCATTCCACCACCAATCGCCTTGATGCCTGCCAGAATAACCCTTTGATACCCCTAGCACCTCCCTCGCTGCCTCCCTGACAAAGTTCGCCGTTGTTGACCACATAGAGCTTGCGTCCCCACAACTCCTCCAAGCTCCCATAGAGGATAGCCTCTTCTCCAATTCCTGGGCATTATCCTTAGTCAAAGCTCCCCATCTAATCCTCGGACGGCCCCGGGCATACCTCATTTTACACTTTACCAAAATACCGGCGTCCATCACTAAGAGCCTATGCTGAGTCGCGAAGGACTCTCCCGGGATAATCTTGCAACCCTTGCACAACCCTCTATCACACCTTATGAGGAGGAGGTAATCAATATGAGTCTTCACCGCCGCACTTTGGAAAGTAACCAGATGCTCTTCCCTCTTCGGGAAAGTCGAGTTCGAAATCACCAGCTCGAAATCCCTAGCGAAATCTAACAGCGAGGTACCTCCTCTGTTCTTGTCCCCAAGGCCAAAGCCCCCATGCACCTCGCCATAGCTACCAGCGGCCGACCCAATATGGCCATTAAAATCCCCTCCGATAAATAACCTTTCAGAAGAAGGAAAACTACGCATAATCTCATCCAAACCCTCCCAGAAGAGCCTTTTAACCTCCTCGTCCAAGCCTGCTTGTGGCGCGTAAGCGCTAACGACATTGAGGGTACACTCACCAATTACCAACTTAATAAACATTAACCTACCATTCACTCGCCTAACCTCAACCACAGACTCCCTAAGATCCCTATCCACCAAGATGACCACACCATTCTTACCCCTCACGACCCCAGAGTACCATAACTTGTACTCGTCTACATTCCTCGCCTTCGACCCTACCCACCTAGTCTCCTGGACAAAAAATGTTGACACTCCTCTTCTGGAGAATCTTCACCAACTCGATCGACTTGCCCGTCAGTGTGCCTATGTTCCATGACCCAATCCTCAATATACATGCTCCCTCTTTCCCCTTACCCACCTTGCTACCGTCCCACCCGCTGACCTGATACCCACCCCCCTCCTCCCCCCCGACACCCCCCGAAGACATGACCTTACTCTACCATCCCCGACCAAAGCCACTATACCTCCGACAGACTACGGTAAACACTTTCAATAATATCAACTTCATAACATAACCCCCTAGGCCATCACATGTGCAATTCAAGGATATCAAACTGCCTAGTCCACATACAAGATCACGGATATAACACATATAGCATGCTGGTGAATCCTAAACTACCCGACAAGGCATAATAGTAGCTACACACGGACTCTTGTCACTTCGTGTGTGCGTAGCCCCCGCAAATAAGGACAAGCGATCATTTATATTACCCATGGCGAAAATTCCCTCTTACAAGGTAAGAAAGGAGACTCACTTCGTGCCGAGCCTACTTTACGGGTCAAGAACGCTCCCGAAACTCCAAACTCATCTCCCAAGGAATTGAAACTAGTCAAATGATGCATAAATACATTAATTTATACTCAAAGGCATGAAATTTCCCTATTTACTTAGTTGTTTCAACTTTCTTTGAAGAATCCCAAAATACACCCCCGGGCCCACATGCTCGAATTCCGGAAATTTCTGGAGGAAACAATCACCCATAACCTAAGGATCATTAATATATAATTTCTGTGTGTTTTCATAACCAATTTCATGGTAATTCCCTCATTGCATAAAAATATAGATTTTTTCCCTAAACCAAGATTTTCTACTAATTAGGAGGTTAATTTACCTAGGAATTCCTGCATTAAGCTAACATTAGAATAGAAATCACTTACCTTTCAGTAGCTAGGTGGATTGGCTCTCTCCCAAGCTCTCAAGGTCGACTATGGAGGAATGAAATGAAGAAAAATGGTCCTTACCCGTATTTTAAAAGACCTCACTGCCTACAGGGTTTCCGCACCTGCGACCCGCGCCTGCGAGAAAAGACTCGCACCTGCGGAAGAGGGGCAAGGGGCCAAGGCTCGCACCTGCGGCTCCGCTCCTGCGGAATATGATCCACACCTGCGAGAAAAGACAGCCTCACCTGGGGCCGCACCTGTGAGGCCTAGACCGCATGAGCGGTCTCGCACCTGCGACTGGTCAACCGCAGGTGCGGTTACACCAGATCTGGTGCACCAGCAGTTATAATTGTTGGTTTTTGGCCTCGTTTGGTGCCCGAGCAGCACCTGGGCCCACCCGAGCCCCCGTCCAAATATACCAACAAGTCCCAAATCATAATACGGACTCGCTCGAGATTTCGGAACACCCAAAACAACGCTAAAACTCAAAATCACTCCTTAAAACCCCTAGAATCAAACTTAAGAACTTTAAGTTCTTGAATTCGCTAACAATGCGCCGAACCAACCTATACTACTCGGAATGACACCAAATTTTGCAAGCAAGTCATAAATGACATAAGGAAACTCTATTTTTGCTATTGGGCGCCGATAACACTCCCGGGTCATCCAAAATCCATTCTGGACATACGCACAAGTCCGAAATCATCATACGAAGCTACCGGAACCGACGAAACTCGATTCCGAGGTCGTTTACTCAAAACGTTGACCGAACTCAAACTTGGCCTTAAAGGCCAACCTTAAGGAACCAAAGGCTCCTATGCCGTTCCAAACTCTTCCGAATCCTGAACCACCCGTCCCCACCGTACATAAATCATAAAAAGTCACTACGGAAAATTTCATTTAGGGAAATGGGGTCCTATAACACAAAACAACCGGTCGGGTCGTTACAATATTTCAAACAAGAAACTAAGTTTTACTCTAATTGTAAATCTGTTACAAATACTAATAAAACTTTTGTTAGTGGAATTTCAATTAAAGCTTCAAAATGAAAGGTGAGAGAAAATAGAAAGAGAAAAAGAAAAAGTGAATAATTAGACCTTAGGAAAAGCTCCTTTATATTCTCTTTATGCGGATTTATTTGTCGCTAATGTTTACAATTAGTGCATGGAAAATGACGTTGTGATGGAATCCTTTATTTGAAAATTGGAATGTTCATCCTAAATTAATGAGTGATTTATAGATGTTCCACTCATAATTAATGAGTGCCATAACGAAATTAATATATAAAAAAAGGATCAAGATTAATTTTTTTTTAATAATTATTAAAATACAATTAAATCGCTATCACATCCATTTTCTTGTGGGTCAACTTATTATTTTCAAAGTGTTCTTCCTAATCATGTCAATTTGGTATATAGACCAATTCAGATATATTAATGTACTCATTTAATATAGATTAAGTTATCAAACACCGTTTATGGTTTAATTTTATTTATTCACCACTCATACATTTGGTGGGGGATATCCTCTGTGTTTCTCTGGAAGTCCAGGCCGGCTAAAATGTTGATGGAACAAATTAATTAACAAATATGATATAAAAAGAATTAATTAATAAAATGATGTTGACGTATATATAGTTACATGCATTAAGCTATGATGGTCAAGCCTGCTAAAGTACAAGAAACTACTTTTAACACATTTAAACATAAAATTAGGTTTTCACAGTCATCATCCCATGTTCCAATTCAGTGTCCAACTAAATCGAATTCGCATAAAAAAATTCTATGTTGTGAGAAAAAATGGTTCCTAATTTCCGTGTAAGGTTAGGTGATGGTCAAGAGTTCAGGCAGAAGATGCTAAAAAGCAGCTAACGGTGCAAGAGATAGTTTCCCCTTATACACTCTAAAAAATAGGTGTGTCGGGTGGCCCCAAAGCGGAATTGACTGATGGTTCTTGGCCGAAGCTCCAGTAGGTAGTCATTCCCTTCTCAGAGAAACGTACATGAAACTTTCGCCTCACACCGTTGCCTCCCGAGCTCCCGTCGTCGGCCTTAGAATTAAAATCACTATCTATGCATGTATTTTCACCCTGGACTGACGAATCTTTTGCTTCTAGGATGGTGCTAAAAATAATTTCATACCCAACACTCGAACCTGAGACTCTTAGAAGTAGTATTATTACCACAACACTGATTAATAGCGTGTTTGGCCATGCTTCTCCAACTCTAGAAGCACTTTTTTTTGAACTGTTTTTCTCTTTTTCAAAATTGAAGTGTTTGACCAGGTTTTTGGAGGAAAAAAGTGCTTTTGAGGAGAAGCAGAAGCAGTTTTGGAGAAGTAGAAAAAAGTAACTTCTCTCAAAAGCATTTTTTTGAAAAGCACTTTTGAGAAAATACACTTATAGCCAGTTTGGCCAAGCTAGAGAAATCAGGTTATTTTGAGAAGTGTTTTTGAAAAAAGTACTTTCGGAGAGAAGCAGTTTGTGTCATTTTTGAGCAATAATTTATGTTTGACCAAACTTTTCAGAAAGTGCTTTTAAGTATCAAATTAGGATTAAGGACATGAATAGATTTACTTAATAGTTAATATTGTAAGTAAATAAATAATCTTCAAAATTTGCTATTACAGGCAATAACTAAATCATTTCATTTTATTTAAATAAAATGTGAAAATAAAATTTAAAAGTATTTAATTCTTTTAATATAAGTTAAAATATATTAAAAATCATTCAACAAATATAAAAGCATTCACCCCTAAAGCCACTATATATTAGAAAGTTATTCCAAACATCATAAGAAATATTTATACATTAATATCCTAAGTATTAAGTTTAATGGTTATTTTGGAAATATACTATATTTTGTTAAGGGTATTTTTGGTAAGAAGAAAAGTTAAAATTGTTTCTGCTTTTGGGAAGAAGCTACTTTTTTCTGCTTCTCAGAAACTGCTCCTGCTTCTTCCCAAAAACACACGCCTCATGTTAGGGAAAAAAGTGTTTTTGAGAAAGAAAAAAAACACTTTTGGTCTTTTGAAAAGCTTGGCCAAACAGGCTATAAAAGCAGTTTTTAAAAATTTGGTCAAACACTAATTTCTGCCTTTTTTTTTTCTTTTTCTTACTACAAAGTACAAACTATAGATTTTTATCCGTCTTTAACTAAGCACAATCATTACGAAGAAAGCAACTAAAGATAATCTGCAAACCACGTTCAAATGTCCAAACACATTTTGGATAATCAATTTCTCTGATTAATTGATTAATTTCAGATGGTCGAGGTTAGCCGTCTTTTATCCTTTTGACAAATAATTAACGAATATGAATGAAGTTGACTCACTAACTATAAGAAGATAAGCATGTTTTTTTATCTTTTAATAATTTAAGTGACATGATCATATTTAGTATGTTCTTTGTATTTATTTGAAGTCCGACCTAAAAATTTATTGGAATTTTCACCAAAAGAATTCAAAGCAATATGATTTTGGTATTTAAAAATGTCAAATTTGAGACTTGTATGTGGTGTTTTTATTAGTGTAAAGCATATCTTAAACTATGTTAGTGAAACATTCAGTCTGTTTTTCTTATAGATATAATCATCAAGTACTCAAGATTTACTGGTGTCATGATCCAAAATTCAACTAGTCGTGATGGAATCTAACCTTACTGACTGTACACTTATGTAGCAAAAAACCAACAACTAGAAATGACTTAGAAATATTTTGAAACCCTCCTGAAACTCACACGAGCCGCTCGTGAGCCCGTCCGAACATACCAACAAGTCTCAAAGCATATTATGGACCTACTCGTGATCTCAAATCAGATCAAGCAACGTTGAAATTACAAATTGTTGGGATTTTAAGTATTTAATGATATATTAATGCTTAAAATGGGTGAACGGGAAATGGAGGGGAAAATAAAATATTTGAGTAATATTTGAGTTTCCCTCCTTAATTGTCCCACATAGGAAGAGGAAAAGACTTTTGATGGGTATATAAGCAATTGCTCTTCTTCTAGCTAATAAAGAGTTGAGAAGAAAGCAAGCCTCGCGTCGTCGCCGTCGTCGTCGCTCGCTCGGCTCGGCCTCGGCTGCGGCTTCGGCTTCGGATTTGGATTTGGTCCATTAGGCAATTACTCTCTAGAGGAATTATCACAATTGACTATGTAAAGTCAAGTGATAATGTG
>MDKH01008716.1:0-12981 GCA_005239495.1 Nicotiana undulata
TACCAAGCTGGGCAGTCCTACACAAACAAGGGTATGAACTACATGATACTATAAGGTGTTACATGTCGCAATTCGAGCCTAGCACAGCACACAAAGAAGAACTACAAAGGGATGGAAATGCAAACATGGCAACACTGCCCAGAAAAAATGAAGCAGTGTGGGCAACTTTGTGCGTAATTGAGGAAGCATGGAAAAAAACTAGGACCTATTTCCTAAGCTATCATGCATCTTCAGTATACCAACTTGAGGACCAGGTAGGGTGGAGATCAAATGCATGGAGAGAATCACGTGCAACTCATCACAAACACACCGTACATGAGAATGGATCGCATACCGAAGGAACAGGACTTTCGTGGGATCGTGGAGTAAAATTTCCAATTGCAGGAACAATGGTCGACAATACATCACATATAGAGTACTGGATACAAGGGGAGATGATGCATTTTAGACACAACTATCATGACTGGATGCAACAGGATACAAGAACAAATGGGGATCAAAGGAACAACTCGTGTGAGATGGAATGCTACACTGGATTTTGGATATGGAGACAAGTTCATCATGGACTAGGAAGTGATCTTGTTGGAGGACTTCATCAACTGCAGCATGAGCTATTTGGGCAATATCTTCTTTTACTTACACTTAGGCTAGTTTTATTTAAGTACAAAGTTAATGAAATAGGTAGCAACACTATTTGTGATATCAATGTTAGGGGTAACAACCTAATATTGGTAAGAGTTAGTAGATTTTACATTTCATATGGTCCTACCTAGTAGGACAACATTGTCATTGTTTACTTTTTTTCGTATATAAATAAAACTAGCCCTAGGCCATGCCTAGTGGATTATTTTTAAAAAAAATTGTGGCCTGGTGAAAAATTTGGCGAGTATGGATCTCGCCAGCACTACTATTATGAAGCCACTTCTTGAGACATTGTACCGGTGTGGGATGCAAAATTTAGTAGATATTGCCACCTCACTCAACGAAAACTGGAAAGAGTGAAGCGCCACACCAGGTTGAAGTTAAGAGAGATGAGAAGCAGTGTAAGGACCCCGTATCTTCTATCACGGAAAACACTTGGTGTCCTTATCTCATTATTTCGTGCAAAAAACAACAACTCATTATAACCCCCCATCAGTGGGGAAAAGCTTTGAAAAGAAAGCCATGGCATAACCGGCAAAGCCACTATCGTATGACTTTATGGTTGTAGATTCGAACTCTAAAAATAGGAGTTTTGAGGAGGATACAGAGTAGGGAAAGGACTAATGGCTGTTGGAGAAAGAATGAATGAAGTTTCAGTTCAAACAATCCCTCATTTATAGCGAAAGGGTAACATAACAATGACACAATTAATGTTTTTGGGGAAACGGATGGACAACGCAATCAATGTTTTTGGGGAAACAGATCGACGACGCAATCAATGTTTTTTGGGAAAATGGACCGGCGGCGTATTCAATGCTTCCAGGAAGACGGACTGATGGGAAGTTTCAATCATTTCGATATCTTACGTCACGAGCATGACTTCATCACGAGAGGTTTGAGGAAATCCGGGTCAGAACCATTTCTTATCGTTTTACTCTAAGAAACGCGGGGACTACTGTATATGGTCAAAATCAGGCATGTCCAATTTTGAATTTTCTTGCGGCATCAAAAACAAACCCGAAGTGTGACCCTGAGCTGAATTCCTCGAAGGGTGGTATAGAAGGATTGACGCACCTCGAGACAAGAAGAAGATCGGAGCCCGTCACGGAAAGGCGCGGATTCCCGAGAACGTATGGCTGAAGTTGACAAGCGACTGTGGGATAGTAAAAGTCTGCACCAGAACATTGAATAGTTGTACCAGCTATTTAACTTTGTAATAAATGACAGTGTACTATGTTGGGTCCTCCCTCCTATATAAAGGGGACCCTTATCATTTTTTGCACATAAAATATTCAATATAAGGAACAAGAACATTCTGTGCTTTTTAATTCAAACATTCTCTATCGTCTCTTTACTGATTTATTACTTGCAATTATTGTATTTCATTAATTGTTCTTTATTTATTATCCATCATTGATCATAAATATCCTCATTCGAGGCCCATAAAGTTTTTACAGCTTCATCGATCGCCCATCACTGACCTCGAGCCTCGACCTTGAGGACCCATTTCGGCTAGCTCGGAACCCCTGGCCTGAGGTAGACTGGTTTTCCTATCTTTGATTTCACATCATTTTACCTTATTTGTTTCATACACACGTAGCATCTACTGCTTAACAACTAGCATTAAAATAAATTTCATATTTTTAGAACCACATAATCAAATATAATTGTAATTACCATTTTTATGGTAAACATCGTGGATCTTCTCTCCTTTAATCTCCAGCCTTTTGCCAATCTCTTGGCTTCCCTTTGTGAACATATACACAACTATGACAAGATATCCCTCTAGGCATATATAGGTGTACTGAAGTTCTTTACTTGGTACTTTGTGAACATACAACTATTGTTATATTCCATTTCATAGCCTTGGTTATCTATCCTTATGGCTTTAATACATCTAGGTAGGTCATACTATACCATAACACTTACTTCGGTTTATTACTACCGAGGTATGCTACCCAACTCCAGGTTACTCTCTCGCTGCTTATCCTATATGTATAAATCTAAGTCCTTTAGTTCTTCCTCATTACTGTTCATCTTAAGAATGATGGCCTAATCTCATCTCATAGTTTGTAACTTTTATTCGTCTATTGTTGATTCACCATAATGTTGATCTATATCTACCACTGATAACTTGATATATTTTACGTAATACAGTGTCATTAGGGCTCACGTCCATTCGTGGAACATCTGAAGTGATTCTTCTAATCCACCTAGGGGTGATACTATACTTCAATAATTGTATTTTATAGCATCCTAACGTGATTCATCATATGAGTTCTAATCCCGTGCAACTCATGAAATCCCTTTTCTCAAAATTGTTACTTAATCAAAGGCATAAACGAAATCCTCTTATCTATCACCATTACACCTTTATTCTACTACCAGGGCAACACTTCACCTCTTCTAATTTCTCATATTCTTAGACTTCTCTGAGTTCATTTAGACTGTACCGAGCTTTCTATAACTTATGGAAACCATCGCCTTTCTTGTTTTGATGGATTTAATGTTAAGGACTTACCTATTATCGTCACCTTCTCACTCACATTTTCTTATCCTTACTCCTATCTACCTAAATCCTTGTCTCTATATGACACTTAAGCGCACGACCTACAGATATCCATTCATACTACTCAAAACCTTCCTTTAACTTGCTAGCACCATAGATTTCCTTTCGTGCCTTCTCAGTTGTCTTTAAATGTAAGCATGACTTTTCCTAGTCGTTCTGCCACTTGTTGCATGAATACTTGGATCATCTTAGTGCCCACATATATTGGAATTCCACGCAACCCATATGATCTTGAATATCACCTTTTGATTTTTTTTCTTCCCGTTCATTAGCCACGATAGGTGCCACTTTCTTAAGGAGTGCATACAATTTTTTTGTGAGACTGTTATTCCAAGACCATTTATTCTTTATGTCACTATGCTTAAGTTGAAGCTTTCTTCCTTATTTACTTTGTTAGGCTTTCTTTGTAGTGCTTAAGGGAGACCCTTTGACTCCAGTAAAGCTGCGAACTTATTACATCGTATACCTGAAAGAATATTTGATGTTCTTACTTGCCTATAATTATCCTTAGTAACATACCTCCATGCCCTTGTGCTCGTAGGGTTGCTTCTGAACTGAAATTTTTGATTGTCTCCCTACTGGCACTTTCTTTCATTTTTGTAACACTTATACTGTACCTTTAACTACCCAACTCCTATCTGAAAATTTCTCAAGGATCATGATGTCATATCAGCGAGAATAAATTCACTATGTTAGGGTTCACGACGTTTATCTTGCATGATCTATTGATTTGTCGAGGACCTCTTGTCTAGCCATAACTAGCCTCTTCCCGAATCAACTACAGACTACTCGTTGGTCCATTCTCATATCTATATTCCGCGTAATCTCTCTTGGGTCATATCCTTTGTCTTAAGTTACCTCTCGCACTGGCCCTTTATTTATCAATAATATCTAGGGGGACCCTTACTTCCTCTCCCTGACATCGTACTTGCATAATATTCTGGAAACATAGCATATTTGTAGGATTTGAATAATGCAATATCGTTCCTTTTGCCTTTTTACCGCATTCTTCTTTTACTATTCCGTAGTTACCTTTTTATCTTTGGTGTATTTTCACATCTTTACTTACATATTACTCGCCTTGCGATAACCTTATGTACCAAGGATAAATGATGTTCTTACACACGAGGGTGACACCTAATATAACTAGCACACTTAGTCCCTTAAGCTTAACTTTGCTCGCAACGCTCACTTTAGGGAAATGTCTTCCTGAATGAACATTAAAGGTTATTATTTTGTTGTCCATTCTATTATTGGCGGAATGCAATCTCTAAAATTCTCATGATGTTGAATATTATCAAATCCTCTGATCCCTAATTCTTGTTTAGTGTATCTTGTTCACTAGCCCATACTGATTTTTATTACTCCGGGAGTCTAACTTTTCCTTCTGGTATTCACATTAGAGTCATTAACTCATTTCTCAAAATGAGGATATGACATTTAGCCTATTGTCACGCCCCAAAACCGAGGGACGAGACCGGCGCCTAACCGGATGAACCCAGTCAAGCGGACCTGGATTGCCTTTCCTACCCAACGCATTATCCCGTGTTCATAATATACATTGTTTCATATGACTTAGCCAATTTAGATTCAAAGTACGATTTACAACATAAGTTCATTTTCTTCTTTTAACTTTCAACAATTTATAATCCAAAACATACAAGTTACCTACAACATTTCCGATGCGATCCACAATTACGAGTGAGTACAACTACTGCCCAAAATATACATATATACAACCCACACAGTGTCTACGGAGCCTCTAAGAGTACTAGGAGTTTTACATAAACTTGCAGGCAACAAGGCCCCGGCTATACCTTTTACAACATAAGCAAAAGAGAATGATGTAGTTCACACACGGCCCCGTGAGAAATGGGGATCACCTGAACTGCTGAAAAGATGAGGAGGAGACACCACTAACGGCGGATTGAGCTACCTGCTATGGAACCACCTACATCCATATAAAAGATGTCGCGCCCCCGGCAAAAGGGATGTTAGTACCGTTGAATAGTACTAGCATGTATGAACAAACTTTACTCTAAGTAAAATCAAACAATATACAGATAGTAGACAGTTAAAGGAACCAACAAAAAGTGCACAGAGATACAAAAGCACACAATTGAGAGTTTCACAAATTCTTATTTCAACACAATCATATTCCACCCTTATTCCTTCTCAACAATCCACCCTTATTATTTCCTGTTGCGGCGTGCAACCCGATCCCACCGTACAATTCATATTCCACCCTTATTTCTTCTACCTTCAACCTTATTTCTTCTGTTGCAGCGCGCAACCCGATCCCACCGTACAATCACATTTCATAGCAACAATAACAGCCCACAATTCAATCACAAGGCTTCATATCATCAAGAGTACAATTTCATAACAACCAAACAATCATGTGTTCACAATAGTCTTTATCAACCATTAATTCAATCATAAAGATTTTCATCAACAAGAATATAAATTCGTTACATCCAATAATCCGTATGAAATCAAGCCACAATAAACCTTTACAAACAATGGGTCATATACGATATTTCCATGGTCATTAAGTTCAATTAAATCAATTCACAACTCCTTTTCATCACTTGCTACTCAGCCCTTAGCACTTATATATATATTCACACATTTGGGTCCGTTACCATTCTTTCATACCAACATATTCAAGCATTTAACGAACTTTGCACATAACAGAGTAATCACAAAGAAATCACCTTTCATAATTTCAATTAGCATGGTAATCGACTAAGAAAATCAGAGAATGAAATCTTACGCCTCAACACAGTCGGACAATCAATTTCATATATATACTCAGCAAGAAACTCATACCGAATGCTTGGACACCAACAAGGTGACTCTACGAAGATTAAAGTTAGCCATACATACCTCGAGTGGAAATTCCCCTTTAATATGTATCACAACTCACCGAACCGTCTAGCACCGTCAATCTAGTTCACAATTGGACATATTTACCTTAGAATTAGGAAATCTTGAATTCATTTGAGCATTTTGTCAAACACCTTGTGGTCCCTTATCTTAACTAAACCCTTTTTAGTGAAAGATTACTTTAACTAGCTTCCCTTTACTAGGTTATGGAGGATTATTCACATGCATGCAAGTCTTATCTCTTATTTTCAAAATTAGCTCATGTGTTCTACCCTTTTTTTAGCTAAAACCTGAGAATTAAAAGGAAATGGGGTGGGGACTTACCTCTTAGAGTGAAGAAGACGAAGATTACTCGATAGCTCCCGGCCTGAGTAGAGATGATGGAGCAATTTGATGAAGAAAAAGACTTTCTCTCACTAAACCCACTCTCCCTTCTCTCTATTTTTGTTCAAATAGATGTTAAAAATGAAGGAGAGGGGTGTTTTATTAAACTGGGGGTCGGGTGTAAAATTAGAAATTAAAAGAGCCCCAAAGCAAGAAATGCGGTCAGGAATACAATCGCATTCCTGCTATGCGGTCCGCATTCCTGTCGCATAGTTGGCCCTCAAGTGGGCCAAAAGGGGAACCAGATAGCCCTGGTATGCGACCAACATGTTATGCGATCGCATAGTGCGTCGCATAACCTCCTTTGCAGAAAATGGAGATGCAAGGATGCGACAGTTATGCGGTCCGCATTCCCAAAATGTGATCGCATCTTGGGTCGCATAACTGTCCTCAAATTTGACAGAAGGTTGTCCATGTATGCGACCACTATGCGGTCTGCATACCTATTATGTGATTGCATAGTGCGTTGCATAACAGCGCAATTTTGGAAAATTTTATGTCTTAAGTCCCGGGGTACTTTTTACTTCAAAAAGGGTCCGTTTTTAAGAACTTCTACAGTTATAACAACACGGGGACCTATTCGGGCATTATTTTAGACATGAAATTTTATGGGTCTTTACACCTATACTCTTTTATTGTCTCAAGGCCTATCACTTCTTGTCTTTTCCTTCACTTGACTATAGACTCTGTCATCGTGTCATATTTTTATTTACCGTTATCACTCATTTACCACATCTTACTCATGATGCTTCATTTACTCTCTTCTTATTCTCCGGCTAATATTTTTGTCTTTCACTTTATTTTGAGAACTTCAACGAAACGTTCTTTCACTTTTAGCTCCCCTTGCTTCATCTCACTGGCTCATCAAAACGCCTAACATTCTCCCTTTTTTTACTAGGGGCTGGAGTCATACTAAGGTAAATATTTATCCCTTCTTGGTTCTCATTGCCTATCTTTTGAAATTTCTTAATATTCTAGTATTCATATCTTGTTGTACTATTCTAGAGTTCACCATCTGGGTGTCTCACAAGGAGATCTATTACCACATTTGTACTATATTTCGTAAATATTAGCTAATGATAACAATGCATCCACAATTTTGGCTTACAGTAACCCCAATTTGATCCTGATATCCCATCCTTCTCTTAATTTATATCTGCCAGAACCCATAGGGCATAATTTCGATGGGTTTGGTCAATTGTATATGTCTCCATTATTATTGAAAGTAACTCAAATTGCTTATATTTCTCTTCCTGAATTGTAAATACGGCTAATCTTCATTAACTGGGTACCTAGTAGCCTTCTTCACCTTTACTTGCTGAAACTTGTGTCTACCTTCTGATTCTCTTATTCCTTTTTACCATACAAGTGGATAGATATTCTTGCCTTAGGGCTTCTTACCAAGAAGCTTACACATCTTAGTACACACATGATCTGCCGAAGACCTCACATTTACTCATCATAAGCATGATGCAAAATCGAGTCCCTCTGACTCAACTCTTCCGCAGCCACATTCAATCGAGTTCCTCTGACTCGACTCCCTAGGACAAAACTGCTCTGATACCACTTTTGTCATGACCCAAACTGCAGGGCCGCGACGGGCACCCGGTGCCTTACTCAACCGAGTACCAATGTAACATATCTTTCTTATCGTACTATCATGGATAAATCGGGCAAAAAAGGCATCATGAGATAATAAGAATAAAACAAAAGGGAATACTAGACATAGGACGACCCAACATGATATAGAAACTTATACATGTGACATACAAGCCTATAAGGCCGACATGATCATTCATATACTCAAACATAGGTTGACAAGGCCATACAAGTATCTATATACATGACATCTATCTACAAGCCTCTATGGCATGTCATAAAGGGCGGGACAGAGCCCGACCATACTCATCAATACATGTCTAAATTACACTGACCAAATAGGCAACTCCTGAGAAATTGGAGTGCTCTAACACCTTCCGTTGATTTGATAGCCTACTAGGAGGACTCGCAACCTCTCTATCAGGACCAGAGGACATGAAACGCAACATCTCAGGCAAAAGGGACGTCGGTACAGATATAGTACCTAGTATGTAAGGCATGACAGTAGTATATAAAAGACATAAAAGAAACATGGAGTAAAGAAATCAACCTGTAATTCTGAATAGCTCTGTGAATCATGAAAAATTTATAATGTTATGCATGTGCGTATAAATGACATACCATGTATAGGTATATGCGTACATAACATCATTAAGCCTATGAAGGCATCGCATCATATCATCTCAGCCATTGTGGGCAAAATCATCAATGTATACCAGCCGATCAGGTGGTGGTGCGTATATAACGCCATAACCTTTTCCCATATCCTATATACATATAATACACATGAATATAGCGCCAACTAGTCATGGGTCAATGTACATGTATAACTGAATGCAATGCATAATGAAGTAAGTCAGTAAGATTTCTCGGAATATCATAAGATCAATATGCCTTCGGATAAACATTAGCAACATACGTATTTTTTTGAGACTCATGAACAGAATATATAATAATAGGACACAAAAGGAATCGAGAACATAAGACCTAGTACTTCTATGAATAGAGTCATTTATGAAAGTTTCGCGTTTGCACGTTTTGTTTGGATCATATGTATCATGCAAAAAGGAAAGAATGGATGACCTTTACATAACTTGACTTTATTGAGTCCTTAATACCTTCCAAGAAATTCTTAAAACAACTCAACTCAATCTACAATAGCTTAAGGAGATTCAAAATCAGTGTTGAGTAAACGTTAAGTCCGCAAATTAAACTAGTAGCTCTTTTATGTAAATTTGGGTCCATACACCAACAAAATGACGAGATAAAATCCAGCAATACATAATTATCAACAAGAAGACACCATAAAACAACAAGAAGTCACAACTACTTCACGACGAGCAACAAGCTCCAACTGGAATTCATATACCCCATATCAAACTCTATAGACTTCTTACTTTAACTTAATAGTATCATTAGCATGATAATGAATTCATTCATCAATGATTTCAGTCTTATACCATATATTTATAACAAGAAAAACAATCCACAATTCCAATTATCCTCAATTAGCAACTTTATTCACCGTTCATGTCTAGTCCTTCTATTTAACTTAATCAATGTCAATATAACCTTAAGCAGAAGAAAGAACACAATATAATTACCTCCTACAATGGATTCAAGTCGAAATCCATGTTATATTTATCTTACAACAGCCCAACATACCTCAATCACTTCATACCTAAAACGACAACTATAGAAGTGTCAAACACCCTAAAAATGTTACAAAGAACGTCTAATCCATCATTTTGTCGTTATGTGGTTTTTATCCACACTATTTCTCCTCCAAAACATCATTAAACATCAGAAAAATAGACAGCCCAAAAATAACACGAAATAGCCCACAAAAACAGTCCACTACAAGTCGAATAATTCGAACTCACGACTTTCGATCACCGTCCCGTGAGTTCTAACTATTAGGAAATGAATTTATTAACCTTTATTGATATTTAAAGGCTTAAATTAGAAATTAGTAAATTTCATAACTATTAAATACATTCCAATACTTAAACTACAAAGAAAAAGAGAGGCGATATAGCGATACTTACGTCGTAGGGATCGTTCTAATGTTATCGCTTCTTGATTTCGTGCCCGGGATGATAATCTTGTTTGAAATCCTTGTAGAGAGTTTAAGGGTAAAGTTAGGGGTCTTATTTGGTCGTGATATCGGGAAAATTGAAGAAAGCGACGATATAAGGATATAAATATCCATTTTTATGAAAAGTCAAAAAGGAATTACTTGGCACCCTAGCATTGGTCCTTCTTCCAACGCTTATAACTTTTTATCCGGGTGTAGTATGAGAGAACAGTTAACACCACTGAATTCCAAGAATATAAATTTGGTATATGATATATCCCAAAAAGACCACATATAACACATGAAATGTATTGCTCAAAAAGCTTAATTACAAGGCAAATCCTTAGTCGGTTTTTTCGCAACTTAAATCCGATTTTTTCCAAAACTTTATATTTCATATTCAAACATCATATATAGTCATATAATGACTTTAAAATCATTTAAATCATAATTAAAAAGTCTCATATTCTTCTTAACTTACTTAAGTCTTCGGTAAACCTTTCTTATCCTTGTAGAAGGATTTCGTAATATTTGAGATTACCTTAGATAATCCTATAATGACACCGACGTCTGAAGTACGGGGTCTAACAACATGTCCCCTTAGAAACATTTGTCCTTGTATGTTAACTCTTAATGGATTACAAAAATGGGTGTAACATCATCAAATCACTTTATATAATTTTAAAGAGGATCTCATTTCCAAGCTTGCATCAATTGACTTACGAAGTACTTTCATGTGATGACCCAAAAGGTCATCCTAAGTAATTCCACCTAAATCTGTGTTCCGAGGCCCCGAAAGCCTCCGTTAATCTCACTTCGATATGCGTGCACAACCCGGGCAGGTAGCCGAGAAGCTTCCATGTGAAAATTTGATAAAAATGGGATTTTTGAATTGAATAATTGAATAAAGTTGACTTTGGTCAACGTTTTTGGTAAACGGACCCGTACCCGTGATGTGACGGTCCCGGAGGGTCCTTAGGAAAATATGGGACTTGGGCGTATGCCCGAAATCGAATTCCGAGGTCCCAAGCCCGAGAAATAAATTTTTAAAGAAAATTATTTTCTGGAAATAATAAAGGATTTTGAAAATGAGTAATTATGTGAAAGCCGTTTTACCGGGCCTGTATTATGGTTCCGGATCCCGGAACAGGTTTATTATATGGTATTTGTGCTATATGTGAAATTTGGTGTAAAACGGACTTGATTGACAGGTTTCAGATCAAATGAGAGATTTAGAGTTAGTAAAGTTTTGAGGATGTTCGTAAAACTTGAAATTTGGTTAGGAATGTGATTTTATGCTACCGAGGTCCGAATGCACTTCCGAGGCCGGGAATAGTTCCTCTATGTTATTTATGACTTGTCTGCAAAATTTGAAGTAGTTTCGAGTTGTATGGGTCGGTTTGGCGCATCGTTATAGAATTCTAGAATTTCAAAGTTCTTAAGTTTTGAATTCAGGGGTTTTGGAGGGTGATTTTGAGTTTTAGCGTTGTGTTGAGTGTTCTGTGGGCTCGACCAAGTCCGTTTAATGATTTGGGACTTGTTGGTATATTTGGACGGGGGCTCGGGTGGGCCCAGGTGCCTCCCGAACCCCGCACGAGGCTAAAAACTCAGCAAAAATCACTGCTGGTGCACAGCAGCTGGTGTAACGCAGGTGCGGTTGCCCAGCCGCAGGTGCGGGACTACACCCGCGGTCCAGGCCTTCGCAGGTGCGACCTCTTCTTCAGGGGCGATCCAAACTCCGCATGAGCGGCTCCCAACTCCGCAGGTGCGAGCCCAGGGTCCCATGCCTTTTTCCGCAGGGGCGATCAATTTCTCGCAGGCGCGAGACCTCACCTGCGGTCCTAAGGTTGCAGGTGCGGAAACCCCTATTGGCAGCCCCTCTTAAATGTTCAAAATTTAGGGTTTTCTTGATTTTATCCACCATCAACCTCCATTAGAGAGCATCCAAGTTTGGGCAGCACCTCCCACGACCACCCACTATAAGCGGTAAGTTAAACCCCATAAACTTCTAGTTTTAACATTAATTCCTAGTTAAATTCACTACTAAATCATCTAAAAATCATAGAATTAGGTAGTAATTTTAGGGTTCTTGAGGATTTTGTGACTTTCCATGTTAGGCCATGAATTCTTGTATAAATCACATAACTTCGATCCTTAGACTCCGGGTAATTGATTCCTTCATGAATTTTCGAAAATCTGAACGTGTGGGCCCGGGGTCGAATTTTAGTATTCTTGGAAGAATAGTAGGAAATGTATAATTAGGCTTGGGAATTGGTTTATTGAGTACTTATTGATGTTAATAAATCCATTATGTCTAGATATTACCGATTCGGAGTTGGATTCGAGAGGGAAGGCTGTGATTGAGGCTTGACTTGCATTTTTGGAGCCGAGGTAAGTGTTTGGCCTAACCTCAGCTTGAGGGATTAGGTATAGAGTCTTATTTGCTATGTGTAACTCATGTCCAACGTATAGGCGTGGTGACGAGTGCCTATATGTTGCGGTTAAGCATGCCCGTGGGTCAGTTGTGATGAAACTTACTGTGGTCTTAATATTCCCCGCACTATGAGTAATTGGTGAATTAGTAGTGATACCTTGATGTTGTTTCATGACGTGGGGAGTTATTGAGTTATTTGTTTCAGTTGAGGCTTACACTGTGAAATTGTATTTCTGATGCGAGGTTGGTTATAGCTGAGACCCTTTTCGGGCATTTGTTGAGTTTGTAATTGATGATTTCTCCTTTCCGGGACAATAGAACTTCATTGAGCATTTCCATGCACTTGAGACTTCTTAATGTTGACTTTCACATTATATTGTTGCTTTG
>MDKH01080918.1:0-12565 GCA_005239495.1 Nicotiana undulata
AATCTACTTGCAAATTTTCCACTGGAGTTGTATTATTCGGGGTTGGTGAAATTAGAGGTACTTATGGCAATCCTCTTGCAAATTCTTGCAAAGCTTGTCCCACGTACTCTGCTATCATTTGCCTTTTTTGATCTGATTCCACCGCCTGTCCATTATTATGATTGTCAGCTCTTTCAGGAGATGGTTCTCTCGAAGTTCGTGGAGTTCCTCGAGGAGGAGTTGAAGCTGGGGTTTCATTCCTTTGCTGGTTGTTATCGTCATTATTGCCAACGTTGTTGTTGTTGGAATTTGACATGACTTTAAGGATATCGATTGGTAGCGAAAACGATGATTATCAGGTTCCCGGCATCGGAACCAATTTGTTTAACCAAAAAATGAACCTTTTTGACTAAAGCTTAATTTCAGGAAAAACTCGGGTTACTGATAATCGGATCAATCAAACAAATAATAAAAAGCAATCGTTGAGAATAAAAAAGAAACAGTAACTTATATTTCTCGAAATCCGATCCCATGTTTGTTACATTGGCATTCCTTTTATAGGAATGTTTTCCTAGTACAACGTTTGTATTACTGTCATAAAGCCTATTTAATGCTTAATTATTACATTTATGAGGTGTTATAAAAATGACTAGTAATTGTTATTTTAGGAATTGTGTAACGTACGAGGCATTGATTGCTGATCTTTGAATCGGCCTGTTATTGTGTCCGGATTCGCTGTGACCATGCCTTTTTTCTTTAGTGATCTTTTCCGTGGCTAATTCCTTGCATTGCCCGTACCTCTTTATCTCGCATCCGCGTGTGATATTTTGATTGGTCCACCTGGCTAGCTGAGTCATCTAAAATCTGTACACGTGTAAGACTATATCTTTTACCAATACAGACGTTTGTACTTATCTTCGAGGGGCTACAAGACTGTTAGGAGCACTTCCCTTATTGATTACTCATCGTGCGATTTGATTTCTTTTAGGCTTATGCCTTTATTTCTTTCATATTCAATCTTATTCTACGTGAAACGCTTGCTATCTATTGGGAACCGAGGAATCATAATGGTACTACAGATGTGGTGCAGGATGTTTTCCCGTGCGTACTTGATTGGGCTATTGTCGTCACCTTGCGGAAGGTCGTTCTGTAGTTTCAGCTCAGTATCATTATTACCTAAGGCTTTGAGATTTGGCGTTGATTGTTGAGGTGATTCGTGCATTGATTGTTACCTAAGGCTTTGAGTATCAGTATTTGCGTAATGGTAGGATGCTTGCCTATGCAACGAGGTAATGGATGACTTGAAAGGAGGTTATACTCTGTGATGATTCGGAGATTCATTATTTTACTTCTGGTGGAGGAAAGGCAACTGGCCTACGAGCGTTCATGTTGGGTTGATGGAGAAACGGTAATTGATGTTTTCAAGTGTGGTGGACTGCGGCGGGGTGTCCTCATCCTCGATTGAATATGTTAAGTTCGCCGGTGTTATGACCTTCTAAAATTCGCCTTTGGGGCAGGATATTGTGAGATTATATTAGAGAAGTGATTGTCAGAGATAGCGGGGTGCGGTGGTTCAGGATTGAATGTGTATTTCTAATGCTGACAGCTCGAGAAAGATGGTCTTCGAAAAAGTTTAAAAGTTAGTAGCGGTCTATTGGTTCAAGTGCTCCTGAGATAGATTTCGATCTAAGGCATCAGTTGAGCAGCAAAGGATGAGGAAGGACATGTGGGAAGTGTCATGCGGTGGTTAAATTTCTAGAAGGCCAGATGTAAGAAGCGAGAGTCAAGTAGTTGCTTACAGAAGAGGGGTTTTGGCAAAAGTGGGAGAGTGGCAGAGTAGCATATAAGATTAGTGGCAGGATAACTACACACCTGGAGAAAAAGTCTAGAGTGATTTGGGATTCATGGTGGACAATGACTGGGTCTACGGACTTAATTTGAAATATCAGCTATTATACGGCGGAAGATTTGATACAACAGAAAGGAGTTTCTCGATATGAAGAAGGATACAACATGACCTTGGGTTTGGAGGTACCGTTGCGCATTTAGTTGATGTCCCTAAGAAGTGAACATACTAGTATAATTGGTGGATGAGCACGATCTCATGATGGGTTATGAATGACGTAGTGATTGTACCTCGTGCAGCGGCGTTGAAATATGTCGGTGTGTAATCTCCACAGGTGGGTTATCTCCTGTGAGCATATATGCGGTCGCGTGGTTGGCGAAGCTTCTGATAAGAAGCCTACTGGCTATCCGGTAAAGAGGTCGGACATGTGAATGTGGTTAATGATTCAGAGTATTCATAAAGGGTTTTACAGAAAGATTTCGAGGAATTTGGCGGGTTGGTTGTGCAAGATCATGTCAACAATGAAGAAATAATCTTGGTGGGTTCTAGGGTTATGTAATAAGTGGCTCTAAGCTAAGTGGGAGAATCCCGCCATCTACAATATAGTTGCATGGTTATCTACTCGTGAGGTTTCGGGTTATTGGCGTATTGGTAAGTTATTACAGCTAAGGAAAAAGAACATAAGTGGTAATTTGAGCAAATGAATTGTTAAAGGTGTGCTATAGTTGGCCTTATTGACTCATTATTCGGGGTTTGAGAAGATTCAGGATTTATGCTTCGTACAAACGTGATTTATAAGGAAAGTGATTCAGTCGGGTACTTCGTTGAGAAGGGTGTTCATGTGCCAGCGGAGCCTTAGGGTTAATGATATTTGGGACCAAGCCAGAGTGGGGGACTCTCAACAACGGTCTTACTGAATTCAAATGTTAAAATACGGTGCCTAGGAATATCAAGCCCGCAAATTTGCAGCGGATTATGAAAAGAGGCTCGAAACGTTCTATGATATCTTCGGCTTGCAGTGTAGCATTTAGAGGAATGAGAGAAAAGGACTTCGGATTCATAGAGGAATAATCGGAATAGGTGCATCGGTTGAGGAGATGAGCATGCGCACAAGGAGGGTATGAGATGGTTGGTGGGATTTGAGACAACATGGTCTCGTGATACAAGGTCACTCAGGATGAGTGCGGATTGAGTTGTTATGTGTAGGCGGATAGGGTTATGGTGGTTTAAACCACTACTTGAGGATTTTAATGTTCTACAGTTATGAGAATTCACTCGCGTATTGTTATGGCTCTCTTGGAATGAGTTAGGTAAAAAGTTTCTATATGATGAAGTGTTCACCCTAATAGTGGTTCAGGGGTTATGATGAAATTCTTGTGTTATCACATATTGGCATGTCAGGCGCAGTAAGCAGTATAGAATTTGAAAGTTGAGGATCAAGGTTGCAGTTTGGTGTTGACAAGAATGTCACGAGCTCGGATGGACAAGAAAGGATTTAGATGTTTAGAGTAAGCTGGTATTATCTTTAGCGTCACCTGAGAACGGTGTTTTGTGAAAAAAGGGCTTTTCCATCTTGGTTATGGATCCTTGATTTGCTTTATAGCGTCAGTGCGAACGGTGGTATGGATGTGCAGACTTGTTACCGTGTGTGGAAGGTCGTGGGAGCGTATCTCACGAGAAGATTGTATAAGTGCGACATGCAGTCACTGTCCCATTTTGTATTCCAGACTGTTATTGTATTTCGTTGTTTCCTATAAATTGCTCATGCACTTGTGACACCGGGTTCTGGGATGACTTGGGATTTAATTATTACTTGAATTTATTAAGACATTGTTATTTTTCAGTAAAGTTTATTGATTATTATTTAATGTAATGAAAAGAAATGGGTTCAAATACTAAAATAGAGATTTAATCAACTTTTAGTGTTGGCTTTCCTGACAGTGGCGTCCGGCGCCATCACGACCTTTAATAGGATTTTGGGTCGTGACAACTTGGGACGAGATACATAACGCCTACCGCGCCGAAGTACGAGCTGATGAAGACGACCTCAACGGGCCAACTCAACGGTTGACCTCGATACAAAGGGAATCCAGGAAAGACCAGAGAAACGACAACATAAGAGACTTTGCAGGTCCGCGTCCCAACCGTGAAAGACATCAACCATATGTCAGAGCCAACATCGTACCGCCTCCTCGTCACGGCGAAGGTCCATCTAGGACACAAAGAGGGACTCTTCGAAGCGAGAGAGGGTATGCCACTCTTACTATCTGCTCACAATTTCTGTGTTTTTCCCTCAGAAATAGTCTACGCCCTGGAGAAGATGAGGTCCGACCCGAACACCAGAAAATGAAACTCCCTCTGCGAATTCCACCAAAAATAGGATCACAAAATCGAGGACTGCATCGCTTTAAGGCAAGAGGTCGTGAATATGCTTCACTAAGGACACTTGAAAGAGCTATTAAGCAACCAAGGAAGGGAGAACTTTGCTCGAGGACGTGAACAACATCAAGGTCCGCCAAAATCGCCTTCTCCAGCTCGAACCATCCAAATGATCATCATAGGGGGCGATGATGCGCCAATCAACAACGTAAAATTCACTAACACCCATAAGCTGAAATGGTCAATCACTCATGAACGGCATGACAAACTCAAAGAAAGTATCATCTTCGATAAGTCAGATACCCACATTTTGGTTTTCCTCACTATGACGCACTTGTTATTACTTTACGCATCTTAGATACGGATGTGAAATGTATTATGGTTGATGATGGAAGCGGTGCGTGCATTATCCACCCTCGAGTGCTTGCACAAATGAAACTCGAGGATAAGATAGTGCCATGTTGCATCACACTAACGGGTTTTAACAATGCAGTTGAATAGACATCTGGAGAAATTACACTACCCGTCCTAGCCGGTGGCATCACTATGGAGACCACGTTAGCGTATAACACCATCATAGGTCGGCCTCGGATACACGCCACGAAGTCCATCTCCTTCAGCTTATACAAAATCATCAAATTTCCCAACCCTTGGGAGTATTCAGCATCCGAGGAGAGCAACGCACTTCCCAAGAATGTTATCGCATCGCCTAGGATTGCACATACACCCAGCAAATGAAGGCAAAGCCAATGAGGCATAGCAATTAACAAAGTCAAGGTCGAGCGGTGATGAAGGAGAGGACGTTTTCAAAGATCCCAAAACCAAAGAGGCCACGGGATCAACCGTAGAAGATCTCGACCCCGTCCAACTCGACAAAAATAACCATAGCAAGAAAGCCTATATCGGCCACAAACTTCAGGAACCAGGTAAATTCCATCAATTCTTAGCTAACAACGCAGACTTGTTTGCCTATTCCCATGTAGACACGCCAGGTATCTCAAAAGATATAGCGACACACAAGTTGAACGTTGACCCACTTTACCCCAGTAGGCAAGTAGGTGGAAATTAATTTCTGTAATAAATGAAGTATTCTGCTAGGAGGTTGAAAAACTTTTGGAAAATAGTTCCATCAGAGAGTCGAAGTACCCCCAAAGGGTCGTCAACGTAGTCATGGTGAAACTGAAGAACGGAAAAATGGCGGATGTGTGTGGACTTAACAAATTTGAACAAAGGATGCCCGAAAAACTCATTCCCGCTGCCCCATATAGACCAGCTCATTGATGCAACATCCGGGCACGAGTTATTAAGCTTCTTAGATGCTTACTCGGGCTACAACCAGATCCTCACGGAAGAGGAATACCAGGAAAAGACCACCTTCATCACCCTCTAGGGGACATATTGTTATAGAGTGATGCCTTTTGGACTGAAAAAACGCGGGGGCAACATATCAAAGGTTGGTAACAAAGATGTTCAAAGACCAGCTCAACAAAACAATGGAGGTCTACATCGACGATATGTTGGTCAAATCAAAAAGGAGAGAGGATCACATCAACCACCTGAAATAAGCCTTCGACATAATCAAGCGATATGGAATGAAATTAAACCCTGAAAAGTGCACCTTCGGCGTAACCTCGGGGAAATGCCTCGCTTGCTTAGTATTACAACAAGGCATCGAGGTAAACCCCACCAAACCTAAGTTATAAAGGGTATACCGGAGAACCTAACCAGTAAGAAACAGGTTCAGAGACCGACCGGCCGTATAGCCGCCCTGTCGAGATTCATCTCACGATCCTCTGACAGATTCCACAAGTTCTTTGGCGTACTCAAGAAAGGAAACATCCTCCAATGGATCTCTGAGTGCGTCAACACCCTGAAAGAGCTAAATGCGTACTTATCTTCACCCTCACTGCTCTCTAAAGCGGAACCTGGAGAATGCCTCCTCATTTACCTGGACGTGTCCGATGTAGCGGTGATGTCACGTCCCAAACTACCCCCTAGACGTGACTGGAACCCAACTAACACTACCTACCAGGCGAACCCCTTTCTCTAACGTTTAACCATTTACACAAACACTGAGAAAAAATGCAGTCTTAATAGTATTATTAATAATTAAAGAGTAAATGATTATCGCCCAATACCTTAGTCAATGTATAGAAAAACCAACAATCACTCAAATAATAAAACTCTAGCCCAAATCCCACACTAAGACCATGAAGCATCTAATAGAGTAACATGAGTTTTATTGACGGGTATGAAAACACCAAAGAAAAAGGAAATAACTAACACGAGCTAGGTAAGTCTAAACGAAAGCCTCCACGAACAATGTGGTGGCTCACCTTAGCAATAGGATCCACTCGAACAAACTCGTCAGCCACTAGCTCTATCTCCCGGAACTTTAAATACCTTTAGAACAAGTGTGAGAAAGTATAACACACCACAACATGATTGATATAGTAAATATGATAATTATACATAACTCAATATATATGTATCAACATAGTTATTAAGAATTAACCAACAAGAGTACCCACTAAGGACTTATCATAGTTGCAGTGAAATTATTATTTTTACCAATACACCTACGAGTCCACAACGGCACCACAATGTCTCAAATATGTAACAAAGCATACACAATGCTCACTAAAGCATACACAATGCCCCAAATATGTCAAGAAACATACACATGCTCGGGTGATGTACAAAGGCATACACAACGCCCTAACATCATGGCGCACAGCCGTATCAAACTCAACATCATGGCGCACAGCCATATCAAACTCAACATCATGGCGCACAGCCGTATCAAACTCAACATCATGGCGCACAGCCATATCAAACTCAACATCATGGCGCACAGCCGTATCAAACTCAACATCATGGCGCACAGCCATATCAAACTCAACATCATGGCGCACAGCCGTATCAAACTCAACATCATGGCGCACAGCCATATCAAACTCAACATCATGGCGCACAGCCGTATCAAACTCAACATCATGGCGCACAGCCATATCAAACTCAACATCATGGCGCACAGCCGTATCAAACTCAACACCATGGCTCACAGTCGAATCAAACTCAACACATGACTCACAGCCGTATCAAACTATCAAACAACTTATAAAATATATTTTTTTTGTTTGTATTTTTCATAAAATAATATATTTGTGGCTAGTCTAAGACCATAGTTTCTACCAAGCGCACGCTTGTCCCTACACATGGACCAAGAAGAGAAAACACCTTTCAAAACGGGTTTTAGAAAAATAAGTATCAAAGCTTAAAGTATCATTTACCTCGCTAACGGGAAGTTTCCCAACTTTGTAACGCCTAGAACACCAACCAAACGGCCTCCAATGGCCTCAATCTATTCAAAATATTAATTAACGATATCAGTTAGGCTAGTCGGAGTCAAATATAAATATCCCTACTTTCAAACTTAGAGTTGAATCCTAACGTTTTATCTACTAAGTGCCATATTTGTAATCTCAAATTACTTCCCGATATCTCAATCCAACTTAATATCAAATTACAATTTTTCTAAAGTAACACTCAAACCAGAGGAAAAGTCAAAATGTGCTTAACTTAAGAATTAGTAGCGAAACAATGCCTTGGTTTTAATACCAAAGGCCAAGTATGTTCAAGTGCACAATCTGAACGAATTCTCATATTGATTTCCAAATCCTACATTTACTTATCTTATTTTTGTTTTTTCCCCTCACGATTACTTGCATATAATTATTATTCTTCAAATCATTATCATATTAAATATAAAGATATAAATACCAAATTCTTCACTTAATTTCATTAACATACATGTACGGACTACATATACTTGGACATAGAGTTTGTATTTTGTAATAAAATATAACTCAATGAATGTTATGTGCACAAACCAATTATTTCATGAGCAATATTTTGAAACTACTCTCTAAAAGAGTTTTGTCATCATTAAAGGGTGAGGTTTCCTTTATTATTAAATTTCATGTCTATTTCCAAGGCATCAAAAGTGTCATAATGTCTGCGACTCTTGTTCTCCAAATCTATTCTTATAACTACTATAATGTAATTACCAATAGTATCTCTTGTAGCTTTGAGGAACAATTAATGGGTGGGCTAAATATTGTACCTGAGCACTAACGTTGAATTGCAAGAATTTTCCACTCCTCACTCTTGATACAGTCATCGTCCTCTCCAACACACTCCCATGTAGCCTTGTTTTTCCTATCTAATTACAATGTCATCACTATGTTCCTCTGATATCTTAGAACCAACAAACCCCTTTTACTTATGTTTTCCAGTGTGACTTCAAACCTGGCAGCTAGGAGAACGGGCTTGGCCCATATTCTTTATCGTTTTGTGAAAATTAGTTTCTAAGGTTGTATAGTGTTTGGCCAATAACTACTAACTAAATAATTTTTATTTTTCTTCTTCTTTCAAATAATTAATTAATATATAAATAATTTCGGCCTATTACATTCTCCCCCACTTAAATAAGCGTTCGTCCTCGAACGAATTAGAAAGTGTATCTGACATCTCAAATAATTGGGGGGTACTTGCTTCGCATGTCTGCTTCGGACTCCCATGTAACTTCCTCTGTTGGATGGTTACACCATAATACTTTCACTGAAGCAACCTTTTTCGACCTCAATTGTCGCACTTGCCTATCAAGATAGCTATCAGACCTTCTTCATAAGTTAAGTTCTCATCAAGCTCAACATTCTCTGGCTTAATCTTATGATTATCATCACGAACATATCGTCTAAGCATAGACACATGCAATACAGGATGAACCGCGGACAACCTTGGAGGCAAGGCAAGTTTATACGCCACTGATCCGATTCGATCTAAAATCTGATACGGACCAATATACCTCGAACTTAGCTTACCTTTGCGCCCAAATCTCATGACTCCTTTCATAGGGGACACCTTCAAAAAGAATTTCTCTCCTTTCATGAACTCCAAATCACGAACTCTCTTATCTACATAGGATTTTTGTCTACTTTGAGTTGTCTGAAGTCGTTCTCGTATCAATGAAACTTTCTCCAAGTCTTGTTAAACCAAATCCAAACCCAATATATGTGCTTCCCTAGGTTCAAACCATCTATTTAGTGAACGACACTTACGACCATATAAAGCTTCAAACGACGCCATCTGTATACTCGACTGATAGTTGTTATTATAAGCAAACTCTGCTAACGGGATCGTCCCAATGACCACCAAAATCAATTGCACAAGCTCTAAGCATGTCCTCCAAGATCTGAATAACCCGCTCGGACTGTCCGTCCATCTGTGGATGGAAAGATGTGCTCAACTCAACCTGAGAACCCAATGACTTCTGAAAAGACTTCCAAAACTCAGCAGTAAACTGTTCTGCAGTGTGAGTAACTCGAACCGGTTTAAAATACACGGAATTTGTGAATCTGTCCACGATCACCCATACTAAATCATGTTTTCTAAAAGTACGTGGCAACCCAACTACAAAATCCATAGTAATCCTTTCCTACTTGCACTCTGGGATAATTAAATTCTGCATCACACCACCTGGTTTTTGGTGTTCATATTTCACTTGCTGACAATTTAACAAGTCACATGTTTCAAAATATCATACTTAATACCTTTCCACCAGTACAATTCACGCAAGTCTCGATACATTTTAGTAGCACCTGGATGGATAGAGTAGCAGGAGTTATGAGCCTTTTCAAGAATCAACTGCTTCACATCACCTACCATGGGGATACACAATCTACCATGTCGACGTAATGCACCTTCACTGTCAATAGAAAATGACTTAACACCACCATTCTGCACTCGATCTTGAAGTTTGCAAGATGGGAATCTTCAAATTGACGAGCCTTGACCTGTCCAACCAAGGTTGATTGTGCTACCAAACCCACAAGTAATCTGTCCGGCAATGTATGATACGCACTCCCCAATTGGCCAACGCCTGAATATCCATAACCATAGGTCATTATTCAGCAGTAAATCGGGTCAAGCTACCCATAGACTTTCTATTCAAGGCGTCTGCCACCACATTCGCCTTTCCGGGATGATAATCTTTAAGTAATTCTAATCATAATTTATGCCTCAGATTCAGATCTCTTTGCTTGAATATATATTGCAGACTCTTGTGATCAGTATAGATTTCACACGGCTCACCATAAAGATAGTGACGCCAGATCTTAAGTGCAAATACAATCGCGGCCAATTCCAAGTCATGAGTTGGATGATTCTTTTCATGGTTCTTTATCTATAGAGAAACATAAGCTACTACCTTGACATTCTGCATCAGCACACAACCCAAACCGACTAGATACGTGTCACAATAAATAGTAAAAAAAACTTGCACTTGTAGGTAGTGTCAAAATCGGAGTTGTAGTCAATGTGGTCTTCAATTTCTGAAAACTTTCTTCACACTCATTTGACCACTGAACTGCAACACCTTTCTGAGTCAATCGAGTCAATGGAGTGGCTATCTTTGAGAAACCCTCAACAAACCTTCTATAATATCCGGCTAAGCCTAAGAAGCTACGTATCTTTGTAGGAGTATTGGGTCGAGGCCAATCTCGAACTGCCTCTATCTTCTTTGGATCAACTTGAATCTCATCCCGTGACACCACATGTACCAAAATGGAAATTGTATACAACCAAAATTCACACTTTGAGAACTTGGCATAAAGCTTTCGCTCCCTAAGTGTCTGTGGCACAACTCTCAAGTGTTGTTCATGTTCTGCCTCACTTCGAGAGTAGACCAAAATTTCATCAATAAATACAATCACAAAATGACCTTAGAATGGATTGAATACCCTATTCATGAGGTCCATAAATGTTGTGGGGGCATTAGTAAGCCCGAAAGACATCACCAAAAATTCAAAATGCTCGTACCTGGTCCAAAACATTGTCTTGGATATATCTTAGGTCTTTATTCTCAGCTGATGGTAACCCGATCTCAGGTCAATCTTTGAAAAGTGAGTTTCACCATGTAGTTGGTCGAATAGATCATCAATACGTGGCAACATATATTTATTCTTGATCGTCACTTTATTCATCTGCCTGTAATCAATACACATTCTCGTCGTGCCATATTTCATTTTAACAAATAACACAGGTGCACCCCAAGGCGACACACTAAGATTGATTAACCATTATCAAGTAGTTCTTGAAGTTGAACCTTTAATTCTCTCAACTCTGTTGGAGCCATACGGTATGGAGAAATAGATATAGGTTAAGTTCCTGGCACCAAATCAATACTGAACTCAATTTCTCTTGTCGGAGGTAACCCGGGTAAATCTTTTGGAAACAAATTGTCACTACCCAATTCTCCCTCCGACTGAGTCTCGTGACGGCACCTAGTCTAGACGACTAGGTAAGCCTATACCTTAAGCGAAATTTAGATAAAACATGTGAAATAACAGTAAGTGAAATAAATCATAGTAAAGTCGACGTCGCTCGGCATTAAAAGTTACTTTACCCAGAAACCGGAATATCACAATACATCACAAGCTACTCTACTGCTCAATATGTACAAATGTATAGAAAAGACCGTATAGTTTCATCTACAAGTACTACAACTTCAAGATAGGAAGGGGACTCGGAGATCTGCGGATGCTGCAGATTATACCTCGAGTCTCCTGATACTGCTGTTGCTGGCTAGCTGAGATACCGCGTACTAGGACCTGGATCAGCACATAAGGAAAACATGCGCAGAAGGGCGTGAGTACTCCACATTCGGTACCCAGTAAGTTCCAAGCCTAACCCCAGTCAAGTAGTGACGAGGTCAGGTAGAGGCCCTACTGAGGCTTGCAAAGTAACAGATATAGAGAACAAGTAAGTAAAGCAGGTGATAATCGGCAGGGACTATGAGTAAAGGCTAGCAAGAAACGGTATAATCAAATTCTCAGATCAACGCAATATATATATATATATATATAAAGCTCTGTAAGAAAGTAAAGGTACAATGTAATGCAAAATGAGGGAAAAGCTCAGATCTCTGCCCGCAATCCCTGTATGCAATGCAGAATGAGGGAAAGGCTCAGATCTATGCCCGCAATCCCTGTATGCAATGCAAAATGAAGGAAAGGCTCAGGTCTATGCCCGAAATACCTGTATGCAATGCAAAATGAGGGAAAGGCTCAGGTCTATGCCCGCAATCCCTGTATGCAATGCAAAATGAGGAAAAGGCTCAGATTTATGCCTGCAATCCCTGTATGCAATGCAAAATGAGGGAAAGGCTCAGGCCTATGCCTGCAATCCCTGTATGCAATGTAAAATGAGGGAAAGGCTCAGGTCTATGACCGCAAACCCTGTATGCAATGCAAAATGAGGGAAAGGCTCAGGTCTATGCCCGCAATCCCAGTATGCAAT
>ML284206.1:0-16138 GCA_005239495.1 Nicotiana undulata
CAGTAATGGGCATTCTTTTATGAAGTGACCCGGCTTGCCACATTTATGACATAGATCATGACTTCTGGGCTTGCTGGAGCTGCCCCTTCTTGGTATTCCACCATTTCTTCTAATCATCTTTTGAAATCGTTTGGTGAGATATGCCATATCCTGATCTTCCTCACTTGACTCTTGTTTCTCAGCTTGAAGAACCAGGTTCTTTTCCTTTCTGGGNTCTGAGCAGAACGCTCAGAATATTTCGCACCAGTTTGTTCCTGGGAATGATCTCTCCTAGAGAGTAACTCATTGATGATGGAAGTGAACCTAGTATGCAAGTCTTGTATGTTTTCTTCTTCCTTCATCTTGAACAACTCATACTCGGTAGTGAGCATGTCTATCTTAGATTGCTTTACTTGCGTTGTTCCTTCATGGGCTGTTTGCAGGGCTTGCCAGATTTCTTTCGCAGTTTGACAAGCAGAGATTCTATTGTATTCATCCGGCCCTATTCCACATACTAGAATTTTCTTAGCACGATAGTTCTTTTCCACAGCTTTTCTATCGGCCTCATTGTAGTCTAGTCTTGTTTTAGGCACAAGCAGTCCAACCTCTCCTACCTTGTGCATTGGAACGTGAGGTCCATCACAGATAATGTCCCATAGCTCTGAGTCTTCAGCCATGATGAAGTCGTGCATGCGAGTCTTCCACCATCCATAGTATTGACCGTTGAACCTAGGAGGTCGATATGTAGATTGTCCTTCCACAAAGTTTGGTGGAGCAGCCATTACAGATCCTTTCTTGGTGTTAGCCGTTTAGAAAGAACCTGCTCTGATACCAATTGATAGGTTTAGAGGTCCACCAAACTGTAGAGGTACCGGGTCCTCTACCAGTTTCCACAGAGTTATAAGCTAGACGAAATGCACAAGAAGACATCGGATTTTTACGTGGAAAAATCCCACTCAAGGGGACAAAAACCACGACCTACACTTGTAGGATTTCAACTTCACTAACTTGTAATCTAGACTATTACAAGCCACTTTGAAAGGCAACCTTACAAAGACTTTGACACACTAACTTGTAACCACTATTACAAGCCACTTTGAAACTCTCTAGTTACAAAGACTTTGACTCATGACAACCTTTAGCCACAGTGAGATCAAGAGAATAAAGAGTAAAAAGAGATTCCTAACTAGTTGCTTCTACAAAAGCTAGTAGGATACAGTAAAAACAAAATACAAGATTACAACTCAACTAAGGACATTATCAATACTTGATGAGCACGTTTTGTAGGCCTTAGTGGAGTTGTCTTCTTGCTCTTGAAGCTCTTTAGTCTTTAATGCTTGAGAGCACTTAATGCTTGAATATTCCTTTTTGTCAAAGCTCAAGTGAGTAAGAATTGTTTCTCTTGCTACAAGATATCATCTTACATCCCATGTTCCAAGAAGAATGCCTAATACCTTAAGGATATAAGGTTCAACCACAAGGAAGTGACAATGCCTAATACCTTAAGGATATAAGGTTCAACCACAAGGAAGTGACTCCTGCACTGCTGCCCTGAGGCGTGAGTAGTGACAGCCAGTCACTTGTCTGGCACAGTTTCCTAAAGCTGTCAAGTCGATGTGTTCCGGTGTCTGTATGTCAGATGAGGGAGCAGGTCCCTCATCTGATCTGTCCTCAGTTAGAGAGAGTGATCCGGAATTCCTGAAGATGTAGATTGCTTGTGATGCTGTATGTGCATTAGGTCTCCTACCTGATTTTTCACATAAAAGTTTGTTAAGTCATCAAAACAAAAATGCAACTCATCACAAGCTGTGGAGTACATTCATTCATTCAATATACACAAAATTCTCTAAGTTATTTGCCTAAATCCACATAGTAGAGGACCAATACTAATTTTAATTCGAAAGACACATATTTTTGAAGTATTTTTCTGATTTTCCGTAGGCGTGTTATCCTTTATTAATTTTGCCATCACAAAGTATTGCTGTGGTTTAATTATTATTGCCCTATCAAGTAAAAGTCTATGAAAACAAATAACAACTAAAATAAGGAGGCCATCAATGAAGAATTAAAAAAGAAACTGTATTAGTATTTCTACAGTCATCCTCCTCTGGAAAAAATATTCTCGCAATTGAGAAATATATATATATTATCCAGGGTAATGGAGAGATTGACGAAGATGTCACACATCGCATCGGAGGGGGGTGGATGAAGTGGAGGCCCGCTTCCGGTGTTCTATGTAATAAGAAGGTGCCGTTAGGACTTAAGGGTAAGTTTTATCGAGTGGTAGTTCGACCCGCTATGTTATATGGGGCTGAGTGTTGGCCAGTCAAGAACTCCCACGTGCAGAAGATGAGAGTAGCAGAGATGAAAATGTTGAGATGGATGTGTGGGTGTACCAGGTGAGATAGAATTAAGAATGAAGCTATCCGGAATAGAGTGGGAGTAGCCTCCGTGGAGGACAAGATGCGGGAGTCACGGCTGAGATGGTTCAGACATGTTAGGAGAAGAAGCATTGATGCCCCTGTCAGGAGGTGTGAGAGGTTGCCCATGGAGAGTTTGAGAAGGGGTCGAGGTAGGCGTAAGAAGTACTGGGGAGAAGTGATTAGGCAGGACATGGCACTGCTTCAGCTCACTGAGGACATGACACTTGATAGGAGGGTGTGGAGGTCGAGGATTAAGGTAGAGGGTTAGTAGGTAGTTTATAGTGCTCAATGATAGGCTTAGTAGCATGTATTTCCCTTCATATTAAAGAATACACGTGCAGTGCACGTGTCCGGAATATTAGTAATTGTCACGACCCACTTTTTCTGTTGGGTGTCGTGATGGCACCTAGAGGTGTTCGTTGGTCGGTACGGTATGATATTTAGACATTTCGGTTCGGTATTTTCGATATTTGATTACTTAAAATGCTATACTAATACCGTACCTAATTAAATTCGGTATGATTCGGTTATACTCCATTAAGTTTGGCATGTTTACAAATAATGAGATCCTAACTTGGACTTTAATATTTTGGAGCAAGTTTTTTTATTTGAACAATACTACTATGTTATCCTATTAAGAGGTATATTAATTTCGATACAATTTCGCTTTGGATAGAATAACTAAAAGGGTAGAAGCAAATATATATCAAAATATCATGACATATACGAGATAAACGAAGTAACATATTTATACTCATAACATGAAATTATCAAGATTATAAATAACATCTCACTGACTTGATTTAATTGTTCATTATTGATACCTTTGCAGATTCAATATTGACATTTCAATTTAAGTATTAATTCACTAAAGTAGGATCATGCTCATGACAAAATGTAACTTTAATTGCCTCGTGGTAAATTTCTAATATTTTCTATTTCAATGTTGTAATGATTAGTAGGGTTCACGTGCAAAGCACGTATCTAGAGACTAGTATATATATATATATATATATATATATATATATATATGAGGCGAATAGCTTGGTCGGACCTTGTTATGTTCATTATATACATGCATATAATTGATCTTGAACCTAGCAAGTAAAACAAATAAGTGGTGGTTGAACCCTAAACTCGAACCATAAAGTCTAAATATCATATAATCACCTCTGAGCGAGGATAAACGAGTACAATAGAAAAACAAAAAAGTTGACATGAAATCATAAAATTTTCATACGTAGTAAATCGATCTATACTATTTACCTGTTGAACTTGCAGAAACAAATTCAAACCAGTCGTACATATCAAGAGTGGAAAAAAGAGTAGAAGCATGAGTATTGCAGGAGGTCAAAGTACTGAAAACACACTGCAAAACTTAGAAAACAAGAAAATTTATATATCTTTAAAAACATATAGACAATGTATCAAAAAGTAGTAATCAAATAAAAACTATATTTAAAGTCTTAAAATAAAAATAATAAATATAAAGTGGAACAACTAGAGCCTTAATTTTCACTAGTAAAAGAAAAGCTTTTATATTCAAGCTCGAATATATCACTTAAATTGTTTAGCTTTTTGCGTGCCTAAATCTTGTTGTGGTAATTCTTCGAAATTAATCATTGGAAGGGACCAATAGATGCTATTATCCGCATATTGATAATCAATATTTTGCTCAACCCCAGCTGCCAAATAGTTTGTTTGTCCTTGTCCATAAATTTCAAATCCTTGATATTCGTACGTGCCTGTGAACTGCGTTGTATTTGTTTCATTTATCTGCACATCATAATTAACCTCGTTTACTAGGGCTAATTGATTGTCGTAGTTGATAACTTGATGATGATTTCTCTCAAGTGCCTCAGTATACCCTACTTGTCCACATGTGTCGGTTATGGGTACGGTCAGTGCACCGGAAGTATCGCCCTCCCAATTCGAAGTGTTTTTCTGGTTGCAACCGAATAAAGAAGTGACTATTTCATCAAATTCTTCCTCCGTAATCTTGTTACCATCCACCTTTTTCTCATTCATTTTCTTGTCTTTGATTTTGCAAAGAACGATAATATCTTCATTGCTTTTCTTAAAATAATCATCCGGCAAAATATATTCTTGCATCAACCACTTATCATTCTGCTCCTTTCCTATACCACTTTTATATTTCAAACTTCTCCTAAAGCCAACATCAATATTCTTCGACTCATGTTTAATAGGTGCACCACCTGATTGGCCTTTCCAAGTTCCTCTCCCAACTGTCCTTGAAAATTTCTTAGTTGAATTCTTGAATCTCTTCAATATAGAAACGAAATAACGTGTTTTCTCCTTTGAATTTGAATCTCCAAAAATTTTCCATGGCTCTGTGTCTCCGATATTCGCTACTTCAATATCACCATCAGGTGGCAAAATTCCGCGATGCACGTAATGTTCCAGAAAATCTATCAACTCATCATCAGTGGGGTGAAATCGAAAACCCATCGGAAGCTTAGCTTTTGGTAACATTCTATCTGTACGCGAAAAAGATAACAAAAATAGAGAGTTGAATAAAGAACGAAAACGAATGATTAGATGAAGCTAATGAGTGATATGATGAAGATTATATGGAGGGTTTATAAAATATAATCCTTCTAGTTTTTGGATAACACATGAGCCAAGATCATGAGCTGAAAGCCTTTGGAAACTAGAATTAGGTTTAGGGTTTCTCGTGAAGTTGGCGGAAAATATAAAGTAGCTGCTATATTAAGTAGTTAGTTAAGTAATTTTATTTACTTATTTCCACCTAAATTATTTTAAAACTTAATTTACCCTTTTTAAATCTTATTAGTAGAAACATCGAAGGAAAAACAATATTTTGAGTACATGCATCCATAATTATAATAAAAACGCAAGTGTAGATTTTTAAATTAATATTCAGATTATTAAAGAATAATATACAAAGTGGGGAAAAGAAAAAAACAATCCCCTATTAATCACAGATTAATGCAGTAATGATCAAATGGCTATGCTGTTGAACTGGAAGATAAATCAATTAAATCAGAAGACACTTAATGATTATTTGAGGTTCTTTTTTTGTTCTTTAATTGGCGGAGTTACATTAACGAAACATGTACGTTCAACTGTATTTTCTTTGCCGAAATATTTAATGTACTAAGAAACTTCTATTATAGAGGCAAAAACAGGTTCAATATGGCTATACATAGGTCATTGGTTCCACTACTACATGTGAGGTTTCAACATATCATTAAATCTTTTAGATGATGGCCTCTGCCACTACGATAATATTTTTTCTCGGTCTAGGCAAAATTACAACAACGACAAACTCAGTGTAGTCCCACACGCGCGTACACGGCCTTGCTCCTAGGTAGAACCGTAGAAGTTATTTCCGACAGAACCTCGGCTCAGGAAGGTCTAGCCAGAATTATTGGAACCATTATCGTCTTGGCCATTTTGAGTACTACCTTGACCATTTGGTCCAGCAACTATGACAACAGGAGTCTTAATCTTGAACCTTTCAAGTCTTATATTAGACTCATCTCCAAAGCTCAAGCTTCTCTTAACTGTAGCTTGAGTTTTCACCTTCTTGTTCTTCCTTATAGCAACCTCTAATTTCTTGAACACCTCCACAGATTCTTCATAATTCACTGGGAAGATTTTCTTGAAAAATTTCCTTCTTTTCACATAGAGTTCCCTAAATGATTCCAAGAGTTCTAGCAGTTTGGGATCAACCATTTTTCCTGACTTCCATCGAATCATATTAGGCCGATCTTCGTTCTTATTATGTTCAAGGTCAAAATCATTTCCAGTATTACTAGTTCCTGACATTTTCTCTATTGTTCAAAATGAAGTTTTTGCTTTGTTTTTGGATGATTTTGTTTGGTTGGCCCTATATATATATTAGTGGAACAAAGGAAGTTTTCTTCTTATTAAACGTGTAGTTGAATTTGACAAGCAAAACTATGATTATTTAGTCAAAGCTGACTAGTCAAAAAAAGACTCAAACAACACATTTCTTTTTTTTTTTGTTTCTGTTTCCTTTCTTAAGTTCTCGTTTTCCTTTTCGTTTCCTGGAGATTTCCATCTTTTAATAATGCACAACGTAAAAAATATTAACACATTTAGTGCAATTTAACCTAATATAATATGTTGCTTACTTTATTTTTCAAGTAACTAATTCACTTATTCTGAGCAGTTGCATGCAGTTATCTTTTAAGTGATCTAATTATGTAAAAATTCTCTTACACTATCAACCTGTAGTAGTTAAACTCGCTAGTTTTTCGTTCGTCTTCACCAAGCATCGCCCAAGAGGAAATTTTAGACAATTAACAAAATGTCACTGCCTCAACCCCCACCCCCCCCCCCCCCCCCCCACACACACACACACCAAAGTTCCAACCCTCGCAAAAGAAAATTAAAAAAAAAAAAAAAGTGGAAAAAGACCTGAGGCAAAGGGGAACAGAAGGAAATTAAAAGAATGAAAACAATCTGTGATAGATGCCTACTGATAAATTTCATTTATTCTGACAATTTACAACACATCTAGGATACAACAACAGCATTAAATAGCTGAGGTCTCTCTATGACCCCTAACTCAGCTGGGATTAAGAAATGGCAAGTAAAGAAATGATATACAAACTATAGAACAATAACCTATGTGAACTCTTCTCAAAATATTTGAGGTATATATGGAGACTCTTAACCAAGATCTGCACTATGAACAACATCAACTACTATACATATTTTGTCTGATGTGAGCATCATAATGTGAGACGGAAAATGAGGGAGGTATACCTCTCTCATTCTTAGGAAAGTTTCTCGAGAACGCTTCACCTGACGAAATTTTTGGCACTACATCTGGGCACAAGGTTGAAAAGGAACATGAGGGCGGCATACATGTCTCATTTCTTGGAAGGTTTCTTGAGAATACTTCACCTGAGGATAAATTTGGCACCACAACTGGGCACGAGGGATAGGTAGGGTATGTAAATTTACTAGAGAAGGAAACATGGGAACTCGAGTTAGGATTAAACCTCACTGAAGATGGTAGGGCTGCATCTAAGGTAATCTCAGAGATAGGCATATACGAAGGAGCGGAAGAAGAGACCTCCGGGTATGGTCTTGGGGAAAAGGAAGACAACCCATTTTTGGTGATAGAATTTGATTGAGACTCCACGTAAGGACTCGTAGAGAATTTGTAGGTGGTAGGTTCAGGAGAATGGTTTGCTGAACTGAATCTCGAGGCCAATCCCTGGTAGCTGGAAGCTGTAGTTGCTTCAAGTTGAAAATCTGTTGGCATTCTGAAAAGGGCCGGAATCTCTGATCTGTCCTCAATTCTAGTGGTAGTAGATCGTTCCATGGTCATGGTAGAAGATCCAGCTCTTAATGGCGGTGAGCTGTTGATTTGTTGACTCAATGAAAGTTTAGCTTGTTCGAGATCCCACAGGACAGAACCTACAACATTCGAAGTGTTATGAGACACCAAGGCAAGTTCATAACCTCTTTGAAAACCTTGTCCTGCTTGCAAACTGCTACCTCCAGAATACGAGGTAGTGCGTACTCCGGGGTGCATGGCGGACCGAGTCACAGGAAAAGACTGATGGTGACTATAAGCAGGTGTCTGGCCATGATTTTCTAAATAGTTCCCATTAGACATTGGATGTGCAAACTCTGATGCTGGCGAATCTGATTTAACTATCCTGTTGCTTTTTTTATCTTCCAAGCAGCCCATATTGACATGTGGGGATGATGGAGAGCTGTTTGTAGTTCCATTTTTCTCAGTAGAAGGAATATCAGCTGCTCCATACTTGTTTGCATGATTTTGCTTATTGGTTCTTCCAGCTAAGCATGGTTTCTGAGATGCCTTCAAGTCATCTCTTTCTTCAGTCACGTCCGAGTAATTCCCAGGGTCACATGAATCCTGAGTGGTACACAAAAGACGAATGGAATGAGATTAATTGTGACACACCTTAATAAACACGTGCATTATCTTCTCCAGAAAATGATCTGTGCAGAAGGTAAAAACCAGACTATAGCAAAGACAACCGATCAAGAACACAAATAGCAGCAAATAGCAATATGAGTAGCATTTCAGTTTCTACTATATTCATCTTTCAGAATGATCTCCGTTGCAACTGCTTCTATGGAATGCTGGTTGCTCATTTGTTTTAGTTCTCCTAACCAGACACTGGTTTGGAGCCAAGGTTAGAAAAAGTGGTATAACATTTTGGAAGCAGTAAAATCTTCCCAAGTCAGTCTTCACATCTGGGCATAACAAACGTGCTTGACGGATTTCATCCGAAGTATGACATCAAAGACTGACGCGGAAAGGATAGATGTATTCAGGCGAACGACACAATCACGTCATATATTTTAAATCACAAAATCTATTTGTCCGTGACTACATTCAACATGGATAGATGACAATAACAAATATATCACTAGCCCAATGCAAATTATAATCCTAGAAGTTGCTAAAATCAGTAATATATAGTCCGATAAACTTAGTCAGCAAATCTGGATATCACATTAAAACTAAAATCGGATTGGGGCTAGAATATAATCACATCTATAACTAGCCATAACATGAACAACTAATCTGGATTGTCTATCTTCCCAGATTACATACAGTAACAGAAGGGGCTGAGTAGAGCTAACAGAAATCTTCAGAAAAGGGAGAGCTCCATCATAATTTCTCTTATTATTTTGACAATAAATAATATATATTACCAACACTCTTAACAGAAAAAGGAGAAATATCCCACCCAGTTACTAAATATGAAAAGATGATTATGTGAAATGTGTATGAGCTGAAATCTATAAATATATACCGGTGTATAGCTGTTACTCTCTCTGTACTTCTCTTCCCATTCTCTCTGGGCTTTCTCCTCAGCTTCATATTGCCCTATAAGTTGTGCTTGCTGATTTAAAGCTCTTTCCATGTCTTTATCACTCTTATCTTCTCGTCTTCCATTTATTGACACACCTGATGCAGTCACTTGCACTTGATTTGCATCACTGTTACCAGCACCGTCCGTCAATGATTGAGGCCCATTGTTAGCAGAACTTGAGCGAGCCTCAGGGGCACATTCAGCAGAACTCTTTTGTAACTCATCACTAGCTGATCTGATCAATAAAAGGAATAGGTGCAAAATGAGTAATGTTTTAAAGT
The DNA here is from genome assembly GCA_005239495.1 of Nicotiana undulata. Lineage (NCBI taxonomy): Eukaryota > Viridiplantae > Streptophyta > Magnoliopsida > Solanales > Solanaceae > Nicotiana > Nicotiana undulata. Next base: position 9,559 of record ML284206.1, read on the forward strand.
AATTTATCCAACAACAAAAAAAAGAGCATCGTTATCATATATGTGCAGGTCGAATGTAGGAGTATGTATATGAATGCATGTATTTTCGTCCGGCTTGTGTAAAGGTATATAAAACTGTAAGGGTAAATGCTGAACACGTAACCTTAAGTCTTTTGTATCAAATAATTTATGAAAAGTATTAACAGAATGTGTTTAAAGTATTAACGGAATTGTTTAAACTCATATGACGTGTAATTCTAAATGGAGTGACCTGGTATCCCTGCGCCTTATCCGTCGGCATGATTTACCAACCCGTTTTGAAGAAGAGATACCAGTTGACGGTGCAAAGTTACATCTCCTCCTATTAGAATCGGTGTATTTCCTCCTGTCCAAATAATGCGAAGAACCTTTGTCACTTTTCCACGACAAACTTCTGGCAGTTGATGGAGAAGATGTAATCTCGGAACTTGAGAATGTGTCCGCATCATCTTCTTTCTCTTTCACACTTGACGAAATTTCCCTTCCCTCTCTTTTATTTTCAGCATCTTTTGAGTCGGATAAGCTTGTTTCCTGATCAGAGCCTGAACTGAATTCCTCTGAAGCATCATTTATTCCATGGTTCTCTAATATGGACAGAACAGCTGCTGTGGCCTTCTCAGCTTTCTTTCTTTGTAGAGACACGGCCTTTAACTGCTCTTCGAGCTCTGAGACCTGTAACATACGCAAGCAGTTTATTGAAATGATTTTTTCTTTTGTTGAAGGGCGGAAAGTTTTGGAAGTTGAAATGAATTAATTAGATATTGAAAAATAAGAGTAAGCTAAGTGCGGGCTGTGTTGGGAGCGATGACTCAATTTGTGGTGTTATATGCTTGCGTACTTAAAGAGAATTCGACAAAGGGACTAACCCTATGTGACAGTTCATCAGCTCTCTGCCTTGCTGTTCGTGATACAGATCTTTCAGCCAATAATCTCACCCGGAGAAATTCTATTGTTGTTTTAGAATCTTCCATGCCATTGATTTTCCTGGTTAAGGAATGAAAAAAATATTAAGATCTACATGAAAGTAACATCTGACACACTGAGGTTAAAAGGAGATAATACCATCCCATGATGTGTAATTTTGACAAAACTATTAGAATATAACATGCAAAAGGACGGCAGAAGGTCCTGCATTTCAAAATAACCACGAGATCTGAATCTGTACAAGAGTTGGTCCAGATTGTTATACCTTGACAATTGATATCTGATTCCCCACCTCCCTTATCTGCTCGTTCTCCCCTCTTCAATTCCCAATGAACAACATGATCTTGACCTATCATTTGTTCAATTTGGTCGATTTGATACTTAGTTAATTCTTTTATCTTTATGTTTCCACTGATATATTACAAACCTCTGTTATACTCTCTCAGTAGATGGGCCCTTCCATTCTTAGCTAACTCTTTCAACTAAAACAATCAACATAGTTGAAAGCACAAGGACTAAACTGTCGAACTGATTGGAATATTACATGTGAGATGATGCAGCGGGATCTGAACAAGCAACTGGTCCAGATTGTTACGCATTGAAAATCGATATGAAATTCCCCATCTCTTCTTTTTTCTCCAATTGGGAATCCCTGTATTTCTCTTTTCCTTTCTTAGTCGAAGGGAGGCCATTTTTAGTGTTTATCTCATAAAGAGCTTAACACACTAAGCGAGTCTTATTGCATGGTAATTTGAACAATTGATCCTTGCACTCTTAGCTGATCTTCATAGAACTATCACACTTACTCAAAGTTACAGTCCAAGGATTATAGTTAAGAGATTAAGGACTAAATTTCAAGCACATATAGCCCAGTGGACCTAAACTACTGTCTGTGATACAATGTTACTCTTTAAAAGTTATTAATAATAGAGTAAAAAAGTTACGACTCTTTCAAGTATGCAGTTACTCTGGTGCAGCTTAATCTACTATCTCAGAGAACAACAAGGCATACGGCATACATCTTAGTTGAGAATATCCAGTTCTCCAATCGGAAACTGCCAGAACATGATAAAACACAAAATAGTCATTTTCCCAACCCTCTTACATGACAGAGTTATGCTTTAAAATGACTCTTCATAGCCATATCGTTTCTTCTGTGCTGGTTGCGAATATCGTAAAAATGAGATAGAGAAATTTATTAGGAGTTCAATTAGCCTATTACTAAACCCATAGAAGATGGATTTTCAGCTAAACTATTTTCTCAGCAGATCCAAACTAAACACATAGGCCTCATAACTGAAAGATCCAAATACTAAGAAAAAGAACCACCATCTCAAAAAAGATTTCTTTTTCCAGCTAAACATCAACTGATACAAAGATTCCCGTTGTTATATTAGAGTAACAATCCTCATTTAGATAATTACTTCTTCCTTCCTATGATGAGCATTTTCACACATCCGGTATTCCAAAATGTGACGAGTCAAAAGCAACCTAGAACCGAACCAACAACTACGCCCTCAGTACCCAACAAGGGGATGGGCTATACGAATCCTCACTCACTTCAGGCTAATAATATACAAAATAAAATAATGATAAAAATAAAAGTAAAAGCACTAGAAGTTAACCATACTCTAAAAGTAGAGAAACATAGAGAAACATGAGTACCTTTGATCTTGATCTTCTTTCCCAGAACTTGTCATTTTAGTAAAAGTAGCTCAAAAGCTCAGCTCCTGCAACAAATTGAAGTATATATATATATATATATTCAAAAGAATTAACCAAAAAGACTAAAGACACAGAAACCAATCAATTAATTAGTAGTAACATATTCTGACTCATTCTTTATTTGACTCATTCTTTAAACCCCAAAAGAGGAAATCAAACTTACTGACCTTGAAATTGAAGCTGACTTCAGTTGGGAAAAGGCTTAAAGAGAATGTGGACTCATTTTCAGAGATCACACTCGTATGAGTTTCTGTGCAGGGGCAGCTTTGGAAATGAAGAAAGTTGATCTCTCTTTTTATTTTTATTTTTATTTTGCTATTTTTTGAAGAACAAAGTCGATACACACTTTTATCATTTATATGTGAAATTTACATATATTAATTATCCCACAATGTACGAGGTTGATCAAGGGCATAATAGTCATTTCAAATATATTAATGCATTGTTAGCTTGTATAATAAGATCAAAAGTTTGGTGGACCTCAATTTCCATTCAACCTTCACTATCTTCATTAAATGCATTACTTGATTGTTATTATTATTTTTTCAATAAGTACTTTCAATTAAAAAAATTATCTTTTTGATAATTTCATAATTCAAATGTTTACCTGATTAAAGACACTAAAGTCATATATATTTATATATGACAATTCTTTTATTTTTTTAAGAAATATTATTTTATTTATTTTATTTATTAACTATTCCAGGTAAAGAAGATTTTATTAAAAAGAATTAATGATAATGTATGTTGATTTACATTCAAATGTTATTACATCATTATAAATTGATATCATTTTATACAAAGTTCTCATTAAATTGCAATTTCAATTTAGAATACTTTATAAAATTCGGAAAAAATATAGTTTCAAGCCCCTTTTATATTATAGAATATCAAAAAATTATTCAAATTGTATAATAAGTATCGCCTCTCTAAAATATGAGTTGAGAATATTTGCAGTAAAAATTAAGAGAATTAGTTTGTGGAATTATTTTCTTTTAAAAACTATTATATATTAGGAAATATGAGAAGTATCGTCATACAAGATTATACTTCTCCCTCTATGATCGAAGTTAATTGAGTACATACTATAAGAATTCAACATTATATAAATTTCAAAATACATACATATACAATTAATTATTTTTAAAAAATCTCAACTAATACTATAATATTGGTAAAAATTGCATTACCTAAATAGTATCTCAATCATATCAAATCAAACAAGAAAAAATTACAATATTTCAATTTAAGGTTAATTTGATTAGTATTTAGCGTGATCGAGTGATTAATTTATTTTTAATATTATGTCATTCAACTAGAACAAAATACAATTTTTTTTGTTAAAATTCATGATTATTATTTCAAAGGACCAAAAAATACCATTTCATCAACTATTTGGAAATAATATTAATATATTTCATTGTTCAAATTTTGATTAGTATAAAAAAAAGTAATACATTAACAAAAGTATTCTAAAAGAATAAAACTATATATCATTCAATTGTTTAGAAAAATACACAACGACTTATTTTTCAACTGACATTTTCCAAAACACCTTTTCAAGCTTCCCCACCCTATTCCATACCCTCACCAACCCACCCCACACCACACACCCAACCCACCTAACCCCACCCCATGCCCTCTCTCCAAATTTTTTTTTTTTCCGTCACTACCCACCCTACTACCCCACCCACCCCCACCCCCATTTTTTATTTTTTTTGTAATTCCAAATTTTTGTTTTTTGTTTTTCTACACCCCCACCCCACCCCACCCCCATTTTTTATTTTTTTTTGTAATTCCAATTAGTCCTAACCTATATAAGAGAGGTTTAGGAGTGATCTTTCTCTCTAACTATCATAAGATAAGAGCCTTGCCGCGGGAGAGTCTTTCTCCAATGAGAATGTCATGGGAAAGATAAATGTCATCTATGTGAAGGATATTGAGATAGCTTCTTCCTTCTCTGTGCGTCTGATACTATGGATGATGGTATCCCGTGTAGGCGATGGCTCTAAGCTCCGCTCCTTCGACTGATTGTTCGCATCGGTCTTAGACCTTATCTTAGCTGTTTAAATAAAGCAAGGGCTAGGTCTCTGTCCCCTGGGAGCATTAGCCGATCTGGTACATCAATAGATGTTCCTATGCCCATTCCACGTAGGCGAATACCTGAGATATCTTCCTCAAACGGAGGGGGAGGAGGGGTATGACCATTACTCGCTAGAACCTTCTTTTCACGAGTGAACCCGGGCACGAGCCTACCTTGGTTGAACCAAAAAAGGGGTACCGGCGCCTGTGTCGGTTTGGGGTACGGCCAGTTCACCGGGAGGATCGCCCTCCCAATTCGAAGTAGATCCGAACATAGGGCTACTTTATTTGTTTGCCACTCTCCTACATGAAAGGATCTGAGCCCATCCAAATGATACTAAGCAAAATCCTATTCTGGAAAGAATGGTCGATACGTTCCTCAAAAAATCCGATTCGGGCGGATTCTTCCCCCAACTAACGAATTTCTGTTTTTCGTTTTTCTACACCCCTACCACACCCCCCCCCCCCCCCCCCCCCNATTTTTTGAAGAACAAAGTCGATACACACTTTTATCATTTATATGTGAAATTTACATATATTAATTATCCCACAATGTACGAGGTTGATCAAGGGCATAATAGTCATTTCAAATATATTAATGCATTGTTAGCTTGTATAATAAGATCAAAAGTTTGGTGGACCTCAATTTCCATTCAACCTTCACTATCTTCATTAAATGCATTACTTGATTGTTATTATTATTTTTTCAATAAGTACTTTCAATTAAAAAAATTATCTTTTTGATAATTTCATAATTCAAATGTTTACCTGATTAAAGACACTAAAGTCATATATATTTATATATGACAATTCTTTTATTTTTTTAAGAAATATTATTTTATTTATTTTATTTATTAACTATTCCAGGTAAAGAAGATTTTATTAAAAAGAATTAATGATAATGTATGTTGATTTACATTCAAATGTTATTACATCATTATAAATTGATATCATTTTATACAAAGTTCTCATTAAATTGCAATTTCAATTTAGAATACTTTATAAAATTCGGAAAAAATATAGTTTCAAGCCCCTTTTATATTATAGAATATCAAAAAATTATTCAAATTGTATAATAAGTATCGCCTCTCTAAAATATGAGTTGAGAATATTTGCAGTAAAAATTAAGAGAATTAGTTTGTGGAATTATTTTCTTTTAAAAACTATTATATATTAGGAAATATGAGAAGTATCGTCATACAAGATTATACTTCTCCCTCTATGATCGAAGTTAATTGAGTACATACTATAAGAATTCAACATTATATAAATTTCAAAATACATACATATACAATTAATTATTTTTAAAAAATCTCAACTAATACTATAATATTGGTAAAAATTGCATTACCTAAATAGTATCTCAATCATATCAAATCAAACAAGAAAAAATTACAATATTTCAATTTAAGGTTAATTTGATTAGTATTTAGCGTGATCGAGTGATTAATTTATTTTTAATATTATGTCATTCAACTAGAACAAAATACAATTTTTTTTGTTAAAATTCATGATTATTATTTCAAAGGACCAAAAAATACCATTTCATCAACTATTTGGAAATAATATTAATATATTTCATTGTTCAAATTTTGATTAGTATAAAAAAAAGTAATACATTAACAAAAGTATTCTAAAAGAATAAAACTATATATCATTCAATTGTTTAGAAAAATACACAACGACTTATTTTTCAACTGACATTTTCCAAAACACCTTTTCAAGCTTCCCCACCCTATTCCATACCCTCACCAACCCACCCCACACCACACACCCAACCCACCTAACCCCACCCCATGCCCTCTCTCCAAATTTTTTTTTTTTCCGTCAC